>CABHPH010125125.1:3650-26060 GCA_902168325.1 Peromyscus nudipes
AAAAAAAAAAGGTAATTCAGAATGGAACTTTGTGTGGACATAATGAATTTACACAAGCAACTGCATCAAAATTGGGTCACTGAGGTTGGCCCTAGTCCATATAATTGGTACCCTATACAAGGGAAAAGTTTAAACCCAGACACATGTATACAGGACAGATTATGTAAAGAGACATGGGAAAAAGACAGCCATATGAAGACTACTATGATGCTTCCATAGCCAAAGAACATATTCAGCTGTCAGGAGCTGAAGATGAAAGGGTCATTCATTCGCAACTTCAGGCTCCTTGACTTTAGACATCTAGTTTCTAGAACTATGACTTAATACATTTCTGGTGTTCTAAGACTCTTTATTTGGGGTGCTTTGTTATGGTATCCCTAGAAAACAGGTTCAAAAATTGCATGAAAACACCAACAAGTATTTGACCAGGGAGTGCTAAATTACAGGGTTAATTGTAGACTAGTTGCCAGATTAATCTAGTAGTCATCCGTCCATTCATTTCATTTGATATATGACTATTTAGTATGAACCAAATCCCTCATATCTCATTTTCTAATGAATCAATGCTACAGGGATATAGTTTGGGACAGCTTGCTCAGTGGAATAGTTTTTTTTGTTTTTTTTGTTTTTGTTTTTGTTTTTTTACATATTGTTTTTGATTCTTTAGGAATTTCACATCATTTACTGCAATCCCTCTTATTTCCCAGTCCTTACATATCAGCCTTCTACCCTTGTAACCTCCCCAACAAAAGAAAATAAAAAATAAAAATAAGACAATCTAGCTGACTCCTTTGCACAATGACCTGTTCCTCTATTAATCGCAGCCTTCTCTCACACCCCACAGCTGTAGCAACTCTAGTTCTGCTGTGCATGTACCATTCTTCTAACTTTCCCACCTCTCCATCACATGTTTGTTCACTGTAGTGGCATTGGAAGCTGTGGTGTGTCACACAATACACCCTTTTGTCCAAACAGCTCTACTTGCAAATGTTCAATGCAATTAGTTATAGGTCTGGTTCAAGGCCTCTGGCTTTTGCTACATCATCAATATTGGACACTCATTGGAGCTTCTTTCAGATATCCTGCTGTTGCCCAGAGTCACAGAAATTCTGTGGTTTTGGTTCTGCAGGGCTGGCCCCTTCACATGCTCCAGCAGCTCATAGAAGGAATAGATGTTGGGGTGGGCCAACTCGAAGCCCTGGATATTGGCCTGGGTGGTAGCTGAGTTGGTCAGCCTACCAGCTCTTCCTCACCCATGCCTCTGGGGCCAGCTATCCAGCATGTGGCAGCTGATGGGGAGTGGTTAGTTGGGATATTATTATTATTATTATTATTATTATTATTATTATTATTATCTTTTTTTTTGGTTTTTCGAGACAGAGTTTCTCTGTGTAGCTTTGCGCCTTTCCTGGAACTCACTTGGTAGCCCAGGTTGGCCTTGAACTCACAGAGATCCGCCTGCCTCTGCCTCCCGAGTGCTGGGATTAAAGGCGTGCGCCACCACCACCCGGCGGGATATTCTTAAAAGTAAATTATCTCCCTTCTTTCTCTTTTGTAATTGGCAAATAAAACATTTCTACAAGGAAGTCTTATATGACAGTCATTTTTCTCACACTGATGGTATGTATGTCTTTCATTGCTTAGTGATTCTGCACATTTATTTTTTCTATAAATGAGTGGTGTTTTGCTATAGTCAATTGACTTTGATCAGTAAAATAAGCCCCTAACCACAGCAGATGTCTGTATTCCCATTTTTACATATTTTATTTCACAGGAGAAGTGAGTCAACTATTTCAACATAAAGCCATTGAGCATTTGCAAGTGTCATCCCTTTGGATAAAAATACTTCTTGATAACAGCAACAAGGTCTCTCTTGTGTCCTGACTTGGTAGAACATAGAGGTGAGCACAGAGTTGCCTTAATGAATACAAACTATGTAGCATCTATAATCTTTGAGTTCCTGTCTCAGCTAGGATGACGCTGGGGTCTTGTTGATTCTTCCATCTGCTCAGCTTCTCATGTTGCTCCTTAAATTTTGTTATTGTAATTCAGAGGATTTTGGTCAGTGTTATTACTACAATTATCATATATTAAAACAGAACTCTAGGAGATGGTATAACTTTGCCCATTGAGAAAAAACTAAGGATCCAATTTCCAGTTCTTGTGCTGCTGAGCTGTATAAATTTGGAAAAGTATTGAATCTTCACTCATTCCCAGAAATGTTATTTGCAAACCCAGAATAACAGGCTAACAATGCCGTTTAGTTATGGTTATTCCACGAGGTTGTGTTTAGCTTGAGAAAAACTATCCTGCTGTAAGGTGCCATGCACAGCAGTTATCTTCACTAAGAATAGCTCGACACCACTTTTCCAGGTGTGATCAAATGACTAAGACACCACCACTTCACTGCAGTATTAAAATATTTTTTGAAATTTTGCTTATTTTTATATGGATGAGGGTTGTGAATGAATATATACCTGTGCATCATATGTATGCCTGGTGCCCATTCCAGCAAGAAAAGAGTATTAGATTCCCTGGAACTAGATTTACAGATGTGAGCCTCCATGCTCGTGCTGGGAATCAAACCTGAGTCCTCTGAAATAGCAGTCTGTGCTCTTAACTGGTGGGCCATCTCTCTAGCCCTTGATATGCTTTTTACCCATCTGTTCCCACCCTGATCTTGCTTCCACGTAGTTTGCAGAAGACAATGAGGCAAAACCAGGCAGTACACATGCTTTGTTATGGTCCCCGCTTTTCTCTGCCACTATTAAAATTTTTGCCTTAGTTTTATTTGCATCAAATTCTTCTGTATCATATGAGGTTTTACATATAGACATCATCTTCAAATGAATGAAACCTTTTAAATAACTACTCTAAAATTAATATTTATGACTTTAGTCTTGAGAAAAGGGCAACAACAATGGTTTAAGATTAACTCATTTTGTGAAATTGCTACAGAAGTTATTTCCTTAGCTCTGGAAATTCATAAAGGTAATTTATGAATACAAGAAAAACAGCCCAAAGGCAAAAATCTTCATGTAACCTCAATAAACAGCAAATTCGCACTGGAATTCCTAGACAGAAAATCCTGTAGGGCCCAGGTTTTTGTTATAGCAGGTGACATCACATTTTCAATGTGCTTCATAATGAAAGAGATTAGAGCAATGTTTTTTCAGTTAAACTCAGGATATAAAATCTACCTTAATTGTGCTAATAGAAAAGCCTAATGTTGATCCTGGATAACTTTGAAACTTTTAGACATTAATGCTTTTCATTAGTTATCATCACCATTAAAACTTGAGCGCTTTTCATAAAAGTAGGTTTATTTTCAGATGCCAAAATGTAAAACAAGAGCAGTTGAATATTCTAAGTGCAATAAAATACCAAGCAGAAATGTGAGACTACAAAAATGTCCACATCCATAGTGGATCTGTGGAGAGTCTGTCCCATGCATGGTGGTGGCTTCACTTATTAATACTTATATGATACTGGAACATTTCTAAAATAGTTTCATTTATTCCTAAATTTAATGCTAGAATCACTTCTGTTGGTGCTACATGATCCAGAAAATGGCTTAAAATCTTCTTATGTTTCTTAATCTTTTGATCTCAGTGCTCCTTCAATGACTCTGAAAACTCTCAGCACAAGTGGTGACAGAATTTGAGAGAGGGAACTGGGTGGTGGTGGCGGCGGCGGCGGCGGCGGCGGCGGCGGCGGCGCACGCCTTTAATCCCAGCATTCGGGAGGCAGAGGCAGGCAGATCTTTGTGAGTTCGAGGCCAGCCTGGTCTACAGAGCGAGATCCAGGAAAGGCGCAAAGCTACACAGAGAAACCCTGTCTCGAAAAACCAAAAAAAAAAAAAAAAAAAAAAAAAAGAATTTGAGAGGGAATTGTGATAATGCCAGTTGCTTATGGCAAGCAGTGTGACATTTCTCTAATGTACCTTGAACTGGTTGGAATAAGACCATATTGCAGATCTCCTTGCACCAAGCAGGCATGACCTGGGTAAAGAACTTACTATAGAATAACCCAGTCCTGAAAGGGCAGAAGGGGACATTGAAATTTGGTTTCTTTTAACTTAGACCTGTATTTATTTCAGAGGAGAAATGCCTGTGGGGATTATCAAACACATGCTGAGGTATTGGATGCCAGTTGTTTATCTATACAGATGGCTCAAAGGGAAATTCCCCATAGTTACCTTTCTCTTTTTGTGGCAGAATTCCTATGCCTCTTGCTGTGAATGGTGTAAGTCAGGCTGATTCTTATTTGAAATGACTCTTGCATTGCGGCCTCTAAGCTTTCCAAAAAAACACTTAAAGTAACACAGCATTTAGAGTTCTACCAAAAATGAAGACAGGAAGATCACTATCTCCACAAGTTTTCAACTCAAAGACTAGTAGAAATGAATGAAAAATTAAAGCAGGTTATGGCATATATTTAGTCCCATGAAACAGAAGCACTTCAGCCACCAGAAACAGGAGTCATTTCTCTGAGTTCAATATTTACTCTGGTCTCAAGGACCTAAGCAGGCTCTGGCATGTCTAAAGTATCAAACAACACCATCACCACCAACAAAAAAGAAAACACAGGGGCTCCTTCATGCTGAGCACTTGCTTTCTCAATCACTCCAATCCAACACATAGAGTGGGGGCGGGGGAGGGCAATTAGCGTTCCTGCCTCTGACTAGTTCTTTACTTGTAAAGGGTTTGGGTTTGGGGAGGACTGATTCATGACAAATACTGATAGAAGAGGATACATTCAGGGGTGCTAATGTTTTCACATATTAGTTATAGTAGAGGCAAACCTGTGTGTTAGAATAAGCAAGGGGTTCATAGAAGAGGAAAGCTAAGATGAATTACTATCCAGGGAACCTTTCTCAGGAAAGTTACACCATCATAGTCTGTAGTAGAAGAGCAAACTTTCAGGTCTGAGGCAAAGCTTCACTCGGAGAGATAACCACTATGATGAGAGTTCTGCAGGGAGGTATCCTTTGGTTCTGGGAATACTGGAGGGAGGGAGAGAGAGAGGAGAGAAAGAGAGAGAGAGAGAGAGACCTGGACTGAGTAGTTGAAACCTCAAAGCCTACCCCCAGTGACACATTTCCTCCAACAAGGCCACACGTCATAATGGTGCCACTCCCCAGTGACAAACCATTCAAATCTATGTGGTTATGGGGGCCATTCTTATTCAAACCACCACATGGAGTTCTAACTAGAGGGAAGCTACAAAGTCATAGCACATCAGGTACTTATTAAATTTCTGTTCAGGAAGATAGACTGCGATGGCTTATGACCTTGCTTCTGGGAATAAGAGAGAGGGATCAGAGAGAAGAGAGAGACCCCATGAGCTAATAAAGAGTGAGTTCTTTAAAATTTGTGTGAATAATTTATGATTTGAGTGTGAATTATTTGGTACAGATTCATGTGTTGAAGGCTTAACTCCAGTTGGTACTGAGATTTTGGAGTGAGTGGAAACTTTGGGAGATGGGGCCTACCTGTGGGAAGGGGGTGCATGGTTGTGTGCTTGTGAGGGTTGTAGCTGGTCCTTTTCTTTCTGTCTACTCCCTGTCTTAAATGTGGTGTAGAATGTCCTCAGCCACATGCTTTTGCCATTGTGATGTTCTGTCCAAGTACATGGGGCTAGCTGAAATTGATCAAAGCGAATGCTTCCCTCTTCAGGTTGCTTCATTTATGTTTTTGCCAAAGCCACAAGAAAGTTTCCTCCCACAGTAATCTATAAGCATGAACTTCAAGGAAACTTCCTGCAGAGATAATAGATAAAGAGAAGATTATGAAATTTTATTTAGAGCTGGCTGATATGGTGGCTTGAATGAGACAACATCCCTAAACCTCAGGTCTTTGAGTACCTGGTCTCCAGTTGGTGGCTGTTTAGGATTAGGAGGTATGGCTCTGCTGGAGGAAGTTTGTCTCTGGGAGCAGGTGTTGAGGTTTCAAAAGAGTCATTCCATTCTTAGTGTGCTTTCTCTGCCTCATGCTTGTAGATCAAGGGCTGTAGATCTCACCTGTTCCAGCCACCATGACTTTGCTCCACCATTGTGGACTCCACCTTTCTGAAACCATAAGCCCAGTTAAACACCTTCTTTCATAAGTTGCCTTGCTCATGATGTTTTTTTCACAGCAATAGAAAAGTAAGTAAGACAGGTGACAAAAAGGATTATATAGTCTTTATACATCTTAACACCTCTATACTTGAGTGTATGGTAACTGGGGACTAAGAAGGAATGAGAGAATTCTGTAAGCATGAAAGCATTCCCCCTAAATGTAATTGAAGTTTTATTGAGCATTTATCAGTTTTCTTACCAGCACAGGAGACAAACTATGACAAATAATGTCTTCCAGGATGTTTTTCTATTTTGTTTAAAGATCACACCCACACCTGGGAAGGTTCAGTGCACCTGGTTCCTTGTGCTATAGCAGCAAAAGCAAAGGAGTTTTCTACTAATCTGCCCTGACAGGTTACCTGGAAACACTGTCTCATCTGTAGGATTCTTATCAGAGGTCCCATCATCCCTGAAGGTTCTAGAAAGCATAAGCTATTCCCATATAGGAAAGCTCTAGGTAGAGAATGTTTAGGTTATATAGAGAAAAGCATGAGTACCTGTTGTATAATGGGACTTAGTTAGAAATTGTACTAATTAGTCTCTGAGAAGAGACCGAGGGAAACCCAGGGGCACCCACACACTAACTAGGTCCCCTTAGAAAGAAAAGAAGAAAACTTCTTCACTTATTTTAAATGACCAAGGAATAGAAAATATTGCCCTTAAGGCCTAGCTGAGTGGCAAATTTTGTGCAAATTTTATTGTTTGAACCGTATGAATACTTAGAATCATTATTTTAAATAAATAACTATCAATAGAATAAAGGGAAAATATCTCTAGAAAATACATTCAGAAAAGATTAGCAAAGGATAGGTTATATGTGTAAGGATACTTTCTGCTACCAACAAATTCCATATATGAGATGCCTAGGAGTATTCTCATCATGCTGTGCTGTACCTAGGGGCCATAGTGTTCTCACAGATAAGCGAGATAACACATCTTTTATATAACTGCCACCTTCCTCTCTGCAAGTTTTGTCCTCAGCCCCCTACCTTCCCCTGCCTTTAGGAGTAGGATGGCTACAGATCTAGACATCTGCATGTCTTTCTGGCTTCTGGTGATGGGAGCAGTGGTTTCACTTTACCCAGAACATTCTGTTACGGCCTTAGTTCATGGTCAGGTTAGACACTTAGCCTGAGGCCAGTTCCCGAGACTGGAGACAATCCTCCTGAATGACTTCAGACAACATATTAGTATTCTTCTGAGACTTGCCAGGTCACAAGACTACAGTGAATTTGCCAGATAAACCAGAAAGTGTGGTTTAAAAAGTCAAAATAAAACCAAAGAGGCAGGGCAAGGACTCATTATTTAGTGAGAATTTAAAGGCAGATAAACCTTTAGCAGATAGATTAAAAACTAAAATTAAAACAGAAGGGAGTATGATACATGAGATTTTAAGAGAATTGCTAGAGTGAAAGAACCCAAATCTGTATGGAAACTAGCTTTCATAAAAGAAATGAAATGATACAAAATGGTAAACTATGGTATGGACATGAAATTGCAAAATGACTCTAGAGGTAGAAGGAAAGGAAAAGAGAAAACTAAACACTATAAAATATAGAGAAATAGGAAGACTCAGCTTAAATTATAAATACTGTAAGGAAGAACTTGACCAATGTATAGAAGTTATAATTTGCATAAGTGGAAAAGATGCCTGACATCAGTAAAAATTGTATATTTTGATCAAAGTACTTACACTTATTCAGGAAATGCTAATGGAAAGAGTACTGCCTAGACAGACTGAAGATAAAGTGTTTAATTATCAGCATAAAGAGTAATTCTAAAATTATTCAATAGCAAGTTGCCTTTCTACAGGCAAGCACAAATGATTCTGATTTCCAAGACATAACAGAGTCCATATTCTCTCCTAACTTTCAACAGAGTAATGTGACCCAAGAATTTATCATCAACTGAATTATTATTTATGCAGAAGATAATATATGTGACTGCAATGAAGGATTATAATATTCATATGCATATATTAAAACAAAATTATTTAGAAAGATACTTCAGCCAATGAGAAGCGGCATCAAAATAAAAAGTTAGAAGAACTGATACATGGTATGTGCTGGAGATTCCCCGCGCCCCCCATCTACCTATTGAATCCCTAATTCCTAAGGTGGTAATATTGGGAAAAGGCATCTTTTTTTTTTTTTTGGTTTATTCGTGGCAGGGTTTCTTTGTGTAGCTTTGGAGCCTGTCCTGGAACTCACACTGTAGCCCAGGCTGGCCTCGAACTCAGCAGATCCTCCAGGCTCTGCCTTCCAAATGCTGGGATTAAAGGCGTGCATCACCACTGCCTGAAGGGAAAAGATGTCTTCATAAGAGAGTTATTCAGTTTGGATGACGTTCTAGCAGTAGATGAATTGGTGACCTTATAAGGTCACCCTAACCTTATTTCCCTTGCCTTGAGAGGGCACAATGAGATGGTGGCCATCTAGAAATCAGGAAAAGCATCTTTATTTATAATGCAACCTGGATTGCAATGTCATCTCCAGCTTCCAATCTCCTGAACTGTGAAAAATAAATCCTGTTTTTTTTCTGGGTCACTTAGTGTATACTATTGTGTTATGGCAAATTAGATGAATTAAAGCAGTGTTTAAGAATCCATTCATGGTGATAACTAGAAACAGAACTAGAAAATTAAGCCTGTCTTAGTTAGGGTTTCTATTGCTGTAAAGAGACACTATGGCCATGGCAACTTTTATAAAGGAAAGAATTTAATTGTGGTGTCTTACAGTCCAGAGGTTTAGTCCATTATCATCATGGTGAGACACGGTGGTGTGCAGGCAGACATGGTGCTATAGAAGGAGCTGAGTTCTTACATCTTAACTCACAGGCAACAGGACGTCATCGGAGACACTGGGCAATATCTTGAGCATATATGAGACCCCAAAGCCTGCCTCCATAGTGACACATTTCTCCCAACAAGGCCACACCCACTCCAACAAGGTCAAACCTCCTGATGGTGCCATTTCATTTGTGAGCCATTTTCTTTCAAACCACCACAAAGCCTAAATAGACATAAAATGATTAGAAGAATATAATACTTGAATGGATTTTTTGATTTATAGATATTTGAAAAATAATTTTCTATTCTTGAAATGTTCAGAACAGTCACCTGGTTTTTATCTTTCATCTTATACTGGTAAAATCCAGCTGTTGGATAAATAAAAAACAGCAAGAAAAAAGTTATTTTCTATTTGAGTGGTGCAAAAGATGTAATTCTGTTTTCTCTTCATAAACAGATAGAAGGATGCTTTTGAAAGTTCAAAATTAACACAGGAAAATAAGACCTAAGAAATTGTGTCTTAAAATTGACACAGCAGAAGCTTAGAAACAAGAAGGAAGCAAAGACATTTTAAATATGACAGAATTAAGATAGCATATTGTTTGTGGCAATATATTCATTGTGGTAACTAATGAAGTATTAGTTTACTCATACTTTATTCCAAACAAAACCAAAGTAAACCCTAGCAACACAAACAGTAGGGCTGATATCAGCAAAATCACAAAGTCAGTAATTCTGAGCTCTTCATCACCCACTATAATACGGAAAACCAAGCAGAGACTGTCAGAACCAGTTTTCTCAGAAAATGGGAAAAGAGCCAAGCACCTATAATGCCAAGCAACTGGCACCACTGTGAAAAGTCAACTTCAAAGCAGCAGAAAACATTCCCAGCATTTTTACTCACCTCATCCTTGTTCTGCCTGGGTATCACAGTAGTCCTGAGGACAGAAAGATGCTTTCAGTGAATGTGATCTGGATCCCTGATTGTGGATGAGTCAGAGATGACTGTATTGCAAATTACCACGCTTACAAATTTTACTGTGTTTGATACTATTGAGGAGGTTCTGAACTCTGGCACCTGCCTTGAAACTCTTAGAAAAGCAAGTATAGCTCAGAAACACTGTGGGCCAACTAATGGAAAGGACTGTAGTCAAGACACAATTGCTGAAGGATGCTTAAAGGATCAGAGCCATCAAAATCTCTGCAGGAAATCAGGAGGTGAAAATGCTTCAAAAACACATGGTCAGGTCTGTCACTGTAATACTCCACTATCCTGGTACTGATGGTACTTTATCAGTCACTAAGAAAATACACTACAGCTGGATCTTATGAAGGCATGTTTTTCTTTTTTTGTTTTTTTAAACATAAATGGTGCTATATATAGTTAAGAATTTTCTCAGTCTTACAACTTTAACTCTTAATAGAATCATTTGAATTTTCTTGCTAACAGAACATAGGAAAAACTTCAGATGTATTCACATTAAACTTAAATATTTCCTTAACTCCACAAAACCAGGGTGCATTAATATCAATAGGTTAAACACAATTTCTGCAAACATACATTCAACCTTAATTCACTCATAATTCCTCCTTTTCTTTATATTTTTTGAACAAAGTCTCAAACCTAGTTAGAAGAACCCAAACTTACACAATTCCTGTAAACCCATATTGAAATGCAGTATTCTCAATCTAACCATCAACACTTTGAAAACTTTTAGAAAAATATCCAAAAGCAGTTTCATAATAAAACTCTTAATACTTTAAAGTAATCTCTTAGGATATCCATTTGCATTTCTTACTAAAAACATTAATCCACTCAAATGATAATTTTTTAAAATTAAATAGAGTAAGGAATATTAACTCTCCTTTTTCTTTATAATTTTTTAAGCGAAATCTCAAGCCTAGTTAGAAAACCCAAACTTTTCCATTTAAACAGTTCCATTTGTAACACAAAACCAGTTCCATAAGTAATTCCATTTTTTCATGAACTGTTCCATAAAACAATTCCATTTTTAACACAGAACAATTCATGAATCACTAGCATATGTGCATACACAAAACTGCATCTTTAGTCTAGGTAGAAACAATAAATTTCTTCATTTAAACAGTTCCATTTTTAACCCCATTCCAGAAAACAGTTCCTAGGTCATTACTATAAGTAAATTCAAAATTGTCCCATTGCAATGAAATCACTATTGTTCATTTCATTTCCCAAGTCCCAAAATTCAAATAATAAATTCTGGTACGAGTCTTCCAAATATGAATATATCCACCATAACAAAAATCTTTTTGTAGTTTTAGCTCATTAAGTTCAAAAAGTTCAAAAAAAGTAAATTCTGATATTAGACTTTCACTTCCAAATATGAAGAGATGTTTTACAACCAAAATTTTGAGGCATTTTTTTTCAATTGAGGTTTCCTCCATTCAGATAATTCTAGCTGTTTCAAGTTGACATAAAATTAGCCTGCAGAATTAACCCTTGTCTGCTTGACACACAAACACATCACTGTTAAGCCACAATGTTTTCTTTCTTGTTCATCCCCAAGATCACATATTAATATTAACACCACAATATAAAATATTTTATGAACTTAGAAAGTCCCACAGTCTTTACAAATTCAAATACCTTAAAACTCAGGCTCTTTAAAAATCCAGTCTCTTTAAAAATCCAAGTCTGTTTCTCAACTGTGGGCTCCTATAAAATAAAAAAATAAATACTTTCTTCAAGAGGAAAGTACTAGGGCATGCTCACAATCAGATCAAGGCAAAATCAAACTCCAAAAGTATAAATCATTGGGTTTCTAATATTTGGGATTCACTCGTGATCTAGAATCCTCCAAAGGGCTTGGGTCACATTTCTGGCTTTGCCCTCTGCAGCACACACAGCTTGTCTTCTAGGCTTGGCTGGCTTCACTTCATTGCTGCTGCTGCTGCTGCTGTTCTTGATGGTCATCTCACAGTACTGACATCTCTGAAATGCTAGTCCCTTGCTGCAATCAAGCTGTTCTTTCACCAGCAACTTCTACTGGGCTCTCTTCAGGGCATCCGGTCCTGCCATACAGTGCCAAGGGTCAGCTACTCTCCATCACCTCTTCATGCCTCCAAAGCCAGTGTCACCTGATTAAATCTTACACATGCAAAGTTCAGCTGCCACTGTGAGGTACACTTTGGCCACCTTTGGGACACAGCTTCCATGTGCTGACACTTCCCGGAATATTTCACCTCAATGATGCTGGATCTTAATCACCACCAATTTCTTAGCTCCAACTGACCTGCATCGATTTTTCCAGTAAAGCAAAGGTTTCACTTCAGTGGTTCTGGTATCCTGTTACTCACAACTGATTCTTTAGCCCCAGCTAACCAAAACCACAGAATCTTAACTCACAATAGCAAAGGCCCCAATTGAGTCTTTGAAGTGACCCTCAAACTTCCCTCTGGAACTTTACAGGCCAGGTCTCCATCTTCTGCACTGCCCTCAACACTCTTCTCTTGCAAGCTCCTACAGAACAGCCCACTGACTTCTCAACACATAAGGCTTCTCTAACCCAAAGATCAAAAGTCCTTCCATAATCTTCACAAAAACACATGGTCAGGTCTCTCAGAGCAATACCCTACTCCTAGTGTGAATTGCTTCCTTAGTCAGGTTTTCTATTATAATGATGAAATCCCATCACCAAAAGCAAGCTTGTAGGGAAAGGGTTTATTTGGCTTACACTTCCATAGCACTGTTCATCACTGAAGGAAGTCAGGACAGGAACTCAAGCAGAGCTTGAACCTGGAGGCAGAACCAATGCAGAGGCCATAGAGTGGTGCTGCTTACTGGCTTGCTTACTATGGCTTGCTCAGCCTGCTTTTCCATAGAACCCAGGACTACCAGATCAGGTATGGCACCACCCACAATGGGCTGGGCTGTGGGGGCCCACAGAGGCTCCCTAAGTAAGACCTTACTCAAGGTCATGGAATCTGAGCTTACTTTACCTAGCAGGGCTGCATAATGGGATGATTTGGCCACGTGCATAGTTACCAGGTATTTTGAAGGGTCTATACATGGCTGTACGTTGTGCTTTGATCTTGTAAGGGGGAAGCCTTTTGCGTCTCCCCTTAGTAGTGCATAAAAAACCCACTCAAGGCAGCTGGGTATTGACCCAGGGCCCTCCCAAAGCTATCCTGTGTCTCTATCTTTCTTGTTATCTCTGCCCATATTTTTATCTAATACTTCCTCATTCCTCTCTTCTCCCCTGAAGAACCTTTTGACAGGTTGAAGTTTGACTCCTACATATGGTACCTAAAGGTAGAACTTCGGTACAGAGGATAAAGAGTAGGAACACCTCAGATTAAGTGGGCATGCTGGGATAATTAATTGGGGTGCAGTGGTTTTCTTTTCTTTGGGAGTAAAATTATAAATATAGAACAGGGTAATAGTAGGCTGCAGCAAGTCTCTCTTTCTCTTTCTTTCTTTACAAAGTTAGGTCTAAAGTTGTAAGATAAGTAAGTCATAAAACTTTTTGTGACGTTTGAGAAACATATGCTTAAGTTTATTAGAGTAGATTATATTATTGCGAGCACAGGACCTAGGATGCAGAAAGCAGCATCCGGGACTGAGCAGCCACTATGAACCCAGCAGTCTGAGAATGAGAAGCCACTTTAGAAAGCATCAGTGCGAGCAGTGGCTGCCCTAACCAAGCATCGCATCGCTGAGACCCATGGGGCATCTTTGCATCATTGGCAGCAGATTCAGGGAGAGCCAGCATGAGCAGTGAGGGTCTGCATGCTTTTTGCCGTAAAGGAACCATGAACAGCCAGCCAGGGTGTTTGTGAGAACATGGGTGCAGGCTTCACTCCACAGCCTTGATGAGCTGCAAGAGAAGGCATACAAGCAGTGGTGGAGGCTTCGGACCCCAGCTCTATCTATCAGGTCTATCACCCAGATCCAGAGTTTCTGGGTGCCAGAGCTCAGTGAGGAATGCCCTGGGAGAGCATGGGTAGAGAACCAAGTGGGCAGCTGGGGGGTAAGTGCTCTGGGCTGTTGTGGGAGAGACAAAGCCTCCAGAGAAAGGTGCCCACAGGGCACGCACCTGGCGGGCCAGGGAACAGGTGCCTTAGTCTGAGTGTGATGTGTTCTGGGGACACTGGAGTCCCTGCAGAGATGAGGCAGCATCCTCAAGGGCAGAACTGCAGCAGAGGTGGTGCTAGGGACCCAGGGAAGACTGCTAGTTGACAGGGCACCCAGGTGAGATGTGCTCAGGCATGGAATGTGTAGCAGAAGTTTTGAAATCCTCCCTGCAATGGAAAGCGCAGGTCTGAGTCCCTAGTAGCAGCAGTAGCTGCAGCAGAGAACTACTGAGATGAGACAGAGCCATGCTCCAGGCTGAAGACATGCTGGAGCCTAGGCCATGACTGAGACTGGGACTCTGGGCAGGCAGGCACAGGAACTGCTGAGACTGACGCAAGTAAGGCAGAGCACAAAGAATGCAAGGCCACCTGCAGGGCAGGTAACAGAGCAGCAGTGCAGCAGCTGCAACTGGCCATAGCTGGGTTTCCTACAGGACCTGGGTTGCTGAATGGAAGCCACAAGGAGGCACCTTGAGCTCATGTGACATGAGGCAATTGAAAGCTCTCAGTCCTTAGGACACAGGGGTCTCTAAGCTGACAGGCCAGAGACAGGAGGTGCAGACAGACCAGGTCTGTAAAATCCAAAAATGGGACGGGGCTAACAGCCAAAGCCATGCAGCTTCTGTTCGCTGGCTGTGAACAAATGCATGGCTCCTTTAAGAGATGGCATCCTGGTTCATGCTGGCTGCACAGAGAGCTTTTTTGAAGAGGTCTGCAGTGGCTCAGCTATGGTGACACCACCTTCACCCTGGGGCAGACTGCCTTGGGGAAGGCCACCAGGGCCAAGTGTGTCTGTAGCTGAGAGCAAAGTTTTAGAGACTCTTGTTTGAACTGGGTTGTTGCATGCAAGGGAACTGCAACAAATTTTTGATCATGGGTTTTCTTCATATTTGGAGCTTTTTGCTTCAGATTCATTATGATTTGGACAGCTATACAAAGACTTCAGGGCAGCTGGTGAGCCAGGCCCTGATCTTGAGTGTTCAGTGTAACATTGATACTGGTATCAGAACTGATTTTTGAACTTTTTAGACTTAAGAAATGGGATGGACAGGAGTGTTTTGATTGCAATGGGACAGTTTTGATTTCACCTACACATATGTACTCTATCACTGTTTTGTGTAGAAATGGAAATGTTTTGTGTAAAAAATGTACTAATGAGTAGGAGTTGGGATAAAGTTTTTGCTGCTAGACTGGAGCAGCTCAAAAGCAAAAACATTTTCTTGTTGTTTGTATGGATAATGTTAGACTGTATTAATGTACCCTATGTTTTGTTAGCAAGAAATTCAAGAAGTTCTATTAGGAAATTGCTTTTGGATGTTTGCTAAAGTTTATGAAGTGTAAATAGTTCTATTAAGAGTTTGCTTTTGGATGTAAGTTTGTGAGAATTGTAATTGTGTATTGTAATATTCATACTAGAATTATGATGTTAACCTGTTAATGATAGTGAAACATGGTATAGTGATGCTAAGGAGTCCTTAGATTTGATGTGGTTACATCAGGAGTTTATTGATTTAAAAAAGGTTTGATGCTGCTAAAATTGCTATAGACATCCTGGATCTATTTAAAAGGCCATTACATCTTGATTATTCTCTATTCCTTTACTATGAGGTATAGCAGCCAAAAGAAGAAGGAGTATTGCTATAATTATTCCAGATAATTGCAAGATCTTAGTGGAAAACTGATTCAGACCTGCATAGAGTTAAGCCCTGTACTTTCACTTCAAACTTTATATTATTAAGAAGGGGGAATTTGTGGGGGCCCACAGAGACTCCCTAGAAAGACCTTACTTAATGTCAGAAAGTCTGAGCTTGCTTTACCCAGCAGCACTGCATAATGGGATGGTTTGGCCATGGGCACTGTTAACCATGTGTTTTGAAGGGTCTACACTTGGCTGTATGTTGTGCTTTGATCTTGAAAGTGGGAAGTCTTCTGCCTCTCCTCTGGATAGGGTATGAAAAGCTCATTAGAATAAATCTCAAGGCAGCTGGGTATTGACCCAGGGCCCTCCCAAAGCCATCCTATGTCTCTGTCTTTCTCATCATCTCTGCCTGTATTTCTATCTAATACTTCCTCATTCCTCTCTCCCTGCCCCCCCCCCCAGAACCCTCTGACATATCACAGCTGGACTCATATGCTGGGCCCTCTACCATCAATCACTAATTTAAAAAACTCCCTACAGTTGATGTTATGGAAATATTTTCTCAATGGAAGTTCACTCCTTTCAGGTAACTCTAGCTCGTGTCAAATTGACAAAAAAAATTAATCAGCACAAAACATGAATTAATAATTTTAAACACAGCAAGAAAGCTGTAACTCATTTGATAAACATATTCTCAGTAACACACATAGTTGATTCCTTACAATAAACTGTACAGGAGAGAATGTAACATTCAAAGCAGAGAAAGAAAGGAAAAAAAAACCTTTTCAATTGAAACTCCACATCTTGCAAAACTGGTTTTACAAATAAGATGGGAGCTTTCTGACACTAGAAGAGGAAGAAAATGCTTCTTAATACTTTGATTTAAGCCTCAGATCAAACAGGTAAGAGCAAGAAAAGAAAATGATCTACCAAGATCTCTGATGGCTGTGGATCAAAACCCCTCAATACCAGTATCAACTATGTCTCTTGTGTGTCTGTTTATGTAAAATGAATAATCCAGAAAGGAAAAAAGGGAGTTCTTTATAAAATAGCATCTAAAATAATAAAACATGTAGGAATATATTTAAATAAGTAGGCAAAAACCTTTTACACTGCAATTTACAAAACTACAGTTCAGAGAATTTAAATTGGATCTGAGTAAATGGGGAGAGTCACTGTTTACAAGCAGAAAGATTTCATACTGTTAAGATGTCAAAGTCTTTGCAGATCTGCAGACTAAATGCAATGTCTACATTTTGACAACCTCTGCTTCACAAATAGGACAAGCTTTAGGGAATGAAAAGGTACTGAGTATCTCTGAAGATTTCTTCATTGAAGACCCTTGTGATTTTTCTTTGAGCTCAGTAAATATTAAATCTAAAGAATTGATAAATTCAGAAAACATTATGTACCTCCAAATGACCACTTTAATAGACTGCTAAATGCTTTCCCAGTAAAGTCGGTTTGGTCATGATGTACTTCTGTTTTTCAAAATAATTTAAAATTGAATTAAGCAAAGTAAATTTCCAAGCAGATTTTTTTAAGCTAACAAAAACAATTCTAAAATATTTGAGGGAAAGCAAACATTTTGAATCAGCTAAAGTAGTTTTGAAACAAAAAGTTAAATTTCTCTACCAGGCAATAATCACAATAGTCCTGCAAATGAAAACAATACAGAAGCTCAACCAAGCAGGAGAGAAGAAATCCATTTCTCTCACTAGAATGTATCCATATACTTATCTTTATATATTCAATTGACATTAATTTCATGTAGAATAACAAAAGGAAAATGCTAAATATTGAGACAACAATGCTATCTTTAAAATACTAGTATTGATTAACCCTATAACAGGCAAAGGTGTTAAGTGATACCTTGAAGGGAAAGTCAAGTACGTTTAAGATCATTGGCAAATCTGGTTAGAAAAAGAATAATATCTAAATTTAAAATGAGTGGAAAAGATTATGAAAAAAGTCTAGTACAAAGCCTAATGTTTCTGACACATCAAACCCACAAAAATGGCAAAGAAGGAAGTGAAAAAATATCTTTATGCCAAAATGCTTATGGCACTAAGGTAGGAAATGCTTGCACAGAGTGGTAATAATGAGGCTAAATCTCCAATAGAAAACAGCAGTAGAGTTAGCAAAAGACAGAGTAAAAGTTGGAAATACTCATGGCTGAGCAATGTGTTTGACTATGATAATGACAATGGCATGTCACATTTGAAGGAATTAGTTTTCTACTTCATGGTTGAAAGAATATGGAAACTATTTTTTTTTACAAACACTTTAGAAGATTCAATGAAGAAACATCTTATTCAGAAACTCATACTCACTGAAACTGGGCTTCTTCTTCTTCTTCTTCTTCTTCTTCTTCTTCTTCTTCTTCTTCTCCTTCTCCTTCTCCTTCTCCTTCTCCTTCTCCTTCTCCTTCTCCTTCTCCTTCTCCTTCTCCTCCTCCTCCTTCTCCTCCTAGTTCCTTCTTCTTCCTTCTCCTCCTCCTCCTCCTTCTCCTTCCTTCCTCTTCCTCCTCCTCCTCCTCCTCCTCCTTTTTTGTTGTTAGAGACAGAGCTTGGCTCTAGCTGTGTTAGAACTAGCTCTGTAGACCAGGCTGGCCTCAGAATCACAGAGATCTGCCTCTCTCCATCTCCTGAGTACTAGGATTAAAAGTATATTCACCATCATCCAGCTACTAAGCATATATTCTTTATGATGCATATGTTTGAAAATATCATTGTGTGAAATACATGCTGAAAAAAAGCAGTTAGCAAAATACAGATATTTTTTCATAGAAGTAATACAAGAGAATACACCTAAAGCAGTTGGGCCATGTATGTACTCACTGAGAAATTATTTTGACAAAGACTTGGAGATGAGGTTCTAATCCATGATGATAACTCTTGAAGGACATGCCATTCAGAGGACACTGAAAATACCACAACCCTGAGTCTATCACTATGTTTATTCATTTATTTTTTCTAAACTTTACTTTTGAGATTATAGTTACAACATTTCTCCTTGTCCTTTTCTCTCTCTAAAGCCTCCCATATACTACTCTCCTCTCTCCTTGAAATTCATGACCTCTTTTTAACACTGTTATTACATGCATATGTGTGCATACATAATATTCCTTAATATAACCTGCTCAATCTATATAATGTTACTTGTATGTGTGTTTTCAGGACTGACTATTTGACAATGGAAAACCAATTGGTGTGCTCTTCCCTGGGGAAGACCTCCTCTCCAGCTCCCAGCTTTTCTCAGTTGTCTATGGTTCTTTGTGCATGATTGAGGTCTCATGGGCTTTTCTTTGTCCACTTTGGCATATCCACTGGTGTTGTCCTTGTTCAACTCACATTTAGGCATAATGTTTGTGAGACTTATATATAGATTCTGCTAATACTAGTAGACAAAATCTCATAGCAACTTCCCTGATCCTCTAGCTATTACAGTCTTTCTGCTCCCTTTTCTGCTGTGGGAGAATGCTGTGAATAAATGTTGCTCTCATTGGTTGATAATAAAGGCTGATTTGGCTTATAGACAGGCAGAATAAGGCTGGGTAGGAAAGCCAAATGGAGATACAAGAAGAGGAAGGGTGGAGTTAGGAGTCTCCAGCCAGACACAGAGGAAGCAAAATGAAAATGCCATATTGAGAAAAGCTACCAAGCCATGTGGCTAAGCATAGATAAGAATTATGGGTTAATTTAAGTGTAGGAACTAGTTAGTAATAAGCCTGAGCTACAAGCTAAGCATTTATAAGTAATATTAAGCCTCTGAGTCAATTATTTGAGAAGTGGCTGCTGGGTATTTGGGAGTTGCTGGTGGGACAGAAACTTTTGCCTACACTCTGCTGCAATGTTCCTGAGCCTTAGGTGCTCTGCAACTCTGCACGTTGACTGGTTGTAGTTTTCTGTGTGGTTTTCATCTATTGTAAAGACAAGTCTCCTTGATGAGAGGTGAGGACTACACCTATATGTAGGTCCTTACTTATGTTTGTGTACATTTATATGTGGGTCCTTACATATGTTTATAGATTATTTTTAGGGATTATGCTGGTTTAGAACAGTAGTGGTTGTAGATTCTTCCCCAATACTCATGATCTCACCAGTAGTGAGTAGTTAGGTTCTAATACCAGGCATTATTTCCCTCTTGTTGAGCAGGTCTTAAGTTCAATTAGAGAGCTGTGATTAGGACAGAGGTATATGTGTGACTACTGCACCCTTTGCATTATTGTGCCACGCTATACCTTGATGTAGTTCATAGGTGTCATAGCTAGGTGGGACTGTTGGCCGCCTCCCTCTTTTGGAAGCTTTCATGGTGCCTTTTGGTACCATGAAAGATAGTCTTCAAGGTGGAGGCATTCAGATCAGTTCCAGATCGGGGTCTCTTAGCCTTGTTTCTAGAGTGTACAGTGTCTTCAGCATCATAGACTTACCTTCCACCTCTGGAGGGTAACTGAGAGCAACAGCAATAGGTGTTTTTGGAGACTCTTGAACACATTGGCCTACAATTCAAAGGAGGGTTTTTCGTACCTGGTATTAGTTTTTTTGCTAAATGATCTTTGGCTCTTAGAGAGAGAACTGTCAGCCCAGATGAAAAAAGTTCAAGGCCCAGTTTTCAAATGGTCATTTTTTTTAACTCTGGTTTTTTAAATCTTTGTATATTATGGATTTTAATCATCTGTCAGATGTGTAACTAGAAAAGATTATTTTTCTGTGGTCTTTCTTTTGACTTGACTGATTGTTTCTTTAGCTATGTAGAAGCTTTCTAGTTTTATGAAGTCTCACTTGTCAGTTGTTGGCCTCAATTCTTGAGCAAATTGAAAGGGACCTTGAAGTTAGCACAAGACACCTCTATACCACAAAACCAAGTTCTCACCGCAAAGGTGCTGTGGAATGTAGTTCTGTATGCTGTGAATGTGTGTTCCATAAGGCCTAAAAGAGTTTTAAAAGGGCTTCTAAACACACAATAATGGAGCCAAAAACAGCTTTCTACTTCATGTCTCATGCAAGTCAAGATAAAGAGATGCCAAGGTACAGAGATGCTGTGGTGTGTGGACTTGAACAGTATGGCAGGATCACAGCGCACGGGCTTGAGTGCAGCATGGCAGATTCCTGCCACTGTACACAGTGGCATATGCAAGCCACACAGTGCACTGAGTGTTGGATTTAGCTTTTGCTAGTACAAAGAAGGAGAAGGAGGAGGAGGAGGAGGAGGAGGAGGAGGAGGAGGCAGAGGAGGAGGAGGGGAAGAAGAAGAAGATTTGGGCTACATGCTGCTTGATGAATGCATAGACCCAATGCTTCACAAAGTCAGCAATGAGCATGGTTCCCCCAGAGCTAGCAGTAAACGTAGTTCAGCCATGTTGGAAAGCTGAGGTGGGTGGAGCCAGCAGTCAAAGCTGCCATTTCAATCCAGCAATACTGCAGTTTAAAGCAATAGATTCACAATAAAACAGATTCAGATAAAATAAACCTCTAAACAGTTTACAATATGTATAAAAATATATGTAGGCTTGGAAGAGAGAGGAAACGGAATATAGATAGTTATATAAAGAAATATAAAGTTTTAAAAAATAAAGTCTTTAAAGAGAAAGTAAAAGTAATATAAGAATAAGCCACATAAAAATGG
Organism: Peromyscus nudipes; assembly: GCA_902168325.1. NCBI lineage: Eukaryota > Metazoa > Chordata > Mammalia > Rodentia > Cricetidae > Peromyscus > Peromyscus nudipes. The sequence continues at coordinate 24,939 of CABHPH010125125.1, forward strand.
AAATCACACAGAGAGTCCGGATTATATTGTCTTTGGGATTTTTAACTGCAGAAAGACATTTTCTAAAAGCTGCTAAGTTAAATCAATATATATTTTAAAAATATCTTGATTTCAAAATTTTTTTTTTCTTACCATATTTCCACTCCCTCTTCTGAAATGTTTTTTGAGCCATATATATATATGGGTTTTGTGTTATAGATGTATCATTTGGAGCTTCACAGTCAAGGTCAGTTGTTCTCTGCACTTTGACAACTTTGGCTTTCTGTAATGGTCTCTGTGTGCTGCAAAAATAAGATTCTTTGATGGGGGATGAGAGCTACATGTTTATGTGGGTATAAGGTAAGGATTTCAAATGCAATGAGAAATGACATTGGTTTAAAAAGTGACAGTTGTGGGTTCTTCTCTATGTTCAGAGCCCCAGGGGAAATTCACAACTGGTACTATAAACCTAACCATGTGGATTCTTTTCCATTGGATCTTTTATCCACAATCTTCCTTTCATTTTCGTATGTGGCAATCTTGTTTCATTTTGCAGTTCTTGAGACACATACTACTTCTTCCAAATAGTCTTCTCCTATCTCTCCAGCTTACTTAAGAACTTCTTGCTATGAAAGTCCATGCAAATTTGTGGCTGTGACATGTTTTCTATGAAAACAGTCCCTTTGGAACTCTTATATTTCACTTCTCTTTAATATTTTATTCAATGATTATGTAAAAATAATTCTAATTGTAGGTCATCCAAAAACCAAAGCTTTTATAGCTCATGGTGGAACCAATGGCATCTATGAGGCAATCTACCATGGCATTCCTATTGTTGGTATTCCATTGTTTGCGGATCAACCTGATAATATTAACCACATGGTAGCCAAGGGAGCAGCTGTTAGAGTGGACTTCAACACACTGTCGACTACAGACCTGCTCACTGCCTTGAGGACCGTCATTAATGACCCTTCGTGAGTATAACTGTTTTTTGTTTGAGTTTATTTTTCTTTTTTTTTTATATATAATTTATTTTATTTTATTTTACAATATAATTCAACTTTACATATCAGTCATAGATCACCCCATTACCCCTCCTGCCACCCCGCCCCCCTCTCCCCGGCCCACCCCCCATCCCCTCCT
>CABHPH010125127.1:0-21599 GCA_902168325.1 Peromyscus nudipes
TTTTTTTTAAGTCCTGAACTGAATTTTCTATATTTTATCCATTGCTTGTTTGAATCATCTTTGAAGTCACTGACAATCTTTACAAGTAAATTTTTGAAATTCTCATGGAGCGTTTTCCCATTTCAGTATCTTTGGATATAGTACTTTAAAGTTTTTTGAAGGAGTTGTGTTGCCTTGCACGTGTCTTGTATTTCTGTATATTCTGTGAGCATAAGAAACAAACTTACCATAAGAACAAAAGAAGATACAGAATTGCATTTAAAATTGATTCAATCCAACTAGCACCTCCAAAGGCCATAGTACAGAAAATGGCAAAAAAACAATGTAGGATGAGATTTATAGTATCAGATATGGATTTTCACCCATGGAGTCGGTCTTAAATTTAAATAGAAGGCAGTTATTTACCCCTTAATATTCATGCCACTGTTGTACCCTTGGACCTATCTTACCAGGGCTGTCATCATTCTAGCTTGCAAGATTCACAGCTGGTCAGACTGCTTATTGCTTTTCTCCCCCAGCAACCTGTTGCCTGGACAAGACCTGTACAAGATCAAACTAGTCAACATTCCAGCATAAATAGGGGGAAAGGCTCATTAGGCATCTCCCCTATCTGAGATGCAGTTGAGGACAGATGGCAGAAGGAAAGTCAGTTTTCTTCAGGTTTTTTTCTCCCAGCAGTAGGTTGATCATGCTCCAGAGGATGGCACCACACCCATGTGCTTATGGGCAGCACTAATTGGACTTATTGTGTGATAAAATATAAGACATGATTTGGGGGGCCTGTGGGGAGAGGTGAGATGAGATGGGGAATGAATATGATAAAAATTCATTGTATACATGTAAGAAATTCTCAAAGTGTTAGTAAAATTATATTTATAATATCATAGCATACCCTCTGAAGTTATTTTCATCTACTGCAAATGTAAAAATAGTGAATGAATTAGTACAAGGGATGACTAGGGAGCAGGAAAGAACCAATGTTAAATAAAGGAAAAAAAGTTGAGGTGGGAAGAATGTTAAAAAGGAAAGGAAATAGCAATAAATAAAAAAATGATTGGCCAATAATGAAAAAAGTATAAAATACAAAAAGAGAAATAGAATACAAACCACAAAGAGAACCTTTACTGAAGGTAATTTAGTATTACAATAGTATTGAAAACAATAAGAACTTGAAGAGGGAAACATAAGCACACAGAAGGAAAACGAATATTCAGGTGGCTTTTCTAGGTTCCCTGAAAAAGCAGGTGGATCATTTGAATTTGGAGACTTGTTTTTCCTATAGTGTAGGGTTGGTGCTGGGCAGGTCTTACTTGTTTAACAGAGCTGCTATCCCCAGTAGCATGCCTTCCTCGAATACCACTAACCTCTAGTGAGGATACTTGCTTACAGTCTGTGTGCATGCTCTTGAGACTCCATAGTTCACATTCCGGGGAGGTGGGGGGTTGGGGGGAAGGGGCTAAGGAATCTTTCTTAATCAAAGGTTTTGAATTTCATTAATCTGGATCTTTTGAAAGGGGTTTGTGTGTGCAAGTGTGTTGAGAAGTGTGGAAGCAAACACTCTGAGATATTTAAGTGTGCTATCAAAGTCTACTAAGCATTAAAACACCTTGCTTGAGGGGCAGTCTGCAGCTACCTAGGAGTCAGCTAGCATTTCAGACATGTAAATCCCTGTAACAGTGAACTGCACAGTAGAGTTAATTCCTAAGCAACATTTTATAATTTTCAGCAAAGAAGTTCTTCATGTTCTTGGCTAACTTTCTTTTTGATGCTGTTGTGAGTGGAAACACGGCTTTGATTTCCTTTGGGGGATGCTTCTGTTTTTAATGTATGGTAAGCCAATTGTTTTATTTCCTATAAATTATGTGTCCTATAACTCAGGTGAATTTATTTATTTTAGCTTCCCAAGTTAATGACAGTGTGGAGGCTTCTAGGTTTGCTGCTTATAAGATTATTTCATCCACAAACGGAGATAATGTTATAGTTTTCTTCCCAAATCAGATTGTTCTTTTATTTCCTTATTTGTTGTACCTGTGATTTCCCCAGACTATTTTTAAATAGAAGACTTAAACCAGGCTTCTTCTTTATCATGGAGGAAAAGCTTTCAGTCTTTTAATATTCCCTGTGATGTTATTATCTTAACTGCTATGTGGTTTGGATTTTGTTAATTATTTTTATTCTTATATTTTTTTTGTCATGGTTGTGTGTTAACATCTTAAAATACCTTTTTTTGCCATCAGTTGAGGATGAAATGTGCTTTTAAAATTCAACTGTGATGTATTGTCACATTGATTTTTGTCTGCTAGCCTGTCAGTGATAGTGAGGCAGAGCTGGAAATAGCTCTACCCTGTTCTGTGCCAACCTAGGTGTTCTTTTTAGAGACATCTACTAAGATGGGGGCTCAGATTCTTGAGTTCATGGTAGATAATAAAAGAATTTCAGGACAAATCAGTTTGAAGCACAATTGGAGCTTACTGAAAAGATATTTTAACGTACCTTTAGCCACAAAGGACTGCTTAAGAAAAGCAGAGTACAACCCAAGCATAGGGGCCATGCATAATCGTCATGCATAAGTGTCTTTACAGTAGCTGTTTATATGATTTTGGTGTTTCTGAAGTTAGATTTCAAAAGGTTATTATGGAACTTTTGAAAAAAGTTTTTGGTCTAAGTAAGTTGATAGGGTGGTTTCTGGAGCACATTGTCTAGGATTACAGTTGATAATGTCATCCTCCACCACAGGGTGATACTTTTATTGTCATTGAAGTTTAATTTTGAATGTGTAATTTCCAGAAAATTTTAGGCTTATGTATATTGTGAGCTGTGAGGCCATACTCAGTGGACATACATGTGTAGGGCTAAAGCATGGTTCAGTGCTGTTTTAGCATTCTTATTTACAATCTCTATATAAAAGCAATATTCTCTCTATGCAAGCCACATTACCATTAATATTAATTGTGGTGGAATCCTTGACTCTTAGCTGGTGAGAGACTTCAATCAGATGTAGGTGACAGAAATTAATATTTCCTTAATTTTTCCTGTTGATTTTTCTTTTTTTAATTAAGAAATTTTTTTATTCATTTTACATACCAACCACCGATCCCCTTCTTTTTCCTCTTCCCACCCCTCAGCCTCTCCCCCAACTCACCCCCTTTTCCCTCTTCAGACAAGATAAGGCCTCCCATGGGGAGTCAGCTGAGCCTGGTACATTCAGTTGAGGCAGGTCCAAGCCCCTCCCCCTGCATCAAGGCTATGCAAGGTGTCCCACCATAGGTAGTGGGCTCCAAAAAGCCAGCTCATGCACCAGGAATGGATCCTTTTCCTACTGCCAGGGGCTCCTTAAGCAGATCAAGTTACACAACTGTCTAGCAGAGGGCCTAGTCCAGGCTCAAAAGTCTCATCCTAGCTGATGTAAGTAGAATCTTAGAAGATTTGAACTTAGAGATTAAAGGATCACTGTTTTTTTTTTTTTTTTTGGAATATGGAAGAAATGACACCATTACACAGGACACCAAACCATATAAACAATTGTTACCTGAAGATTAGCACCATGTGGTACCTAATAATCATGTTATTAGTAAATCAACTCTGAGGGAGAATCGTGACAGATTAAAATGGGGTTCTTAACATTGGAGCACTGAGAATACATTATCTGAGTTGTCAGGTATATACACAACATCCTTCTTTAATCATGACACGGCTTACCCTGTGCTGTTAAAATGTCAAGGGCCATCACACGTAGTGCTGCAGCTGTCCTCATTATCTAAACTTCTGAGTTTAGAAGTGGGAGCCCTTAGTCTGTAAACTACGTACTGCTGGCTATACATTGAGGATGTGGCAAAAGAGGAAAGAAGAGTTCCATGGAGGAATGCAATGATGCCCGAGACTTAAAGGAAAACAATGTGAGGCTGTAATTATTGAGTATGTATATCAGAAATTCCTAAAGGAAAAGTAATGAAGGAAGGAAAAATGTAAGGTTATAGCTACTGATAGTTCATGTGTGAGCTTTATCTTTGCAATTAAGAATTTAAGATGTCCATTTTCTTGTTTGAAGAGAATTTTCAGGTCTTTAAACAGGTCACAAGTGTAACTAACTGTATCCTCCAGTGCTCTTGTGACTGTGGAAACTCAGAATCAATTTTACTATACTTTACAACCTTGAGTTCTTCCAGTATGGATTGTGGATTGTGTAGGTCTCTGACTACCCTAGCAGGAGTCAGCAAACATCAGCTCTTTATATCCTTGACAGGGAAGCGTTTGAGTAAAATTGAATTGTCCTTTTCTTTGAAATATTCCTATCCTTTGTACTAAATTAAAAAAAGTCAATAGCTTAGTTTTGCTTCCTGTGTTATTACAGAGGCAACAGACTGTAGCAGGAATCTTAAAAAGTTCTTATTAATAAGATCAAACCTGAGCCAGGTATTGGGGTGAATGCTGGAACACCAGAGAAGCAGAACAAGCCACAGCCACCTCGCCTCACTAACTCCTCAGCTGATCCTGTTTCCTCAAACTGGAAGCCTCTGTGTCCTCATCTGAATGGCTCTCAGCTGAACTGCTTCTCGAAAGTCTGAAAGCTTAACCAGGCTCTAGTTCCTGGTCCTCACGCCTTATATACCTTTCTGCTTCCTGCTATCACTTCCTGGGATTAAAGGCTCACTTTCTGGGATTAAAGGCGGGTGTCACCATGCCTGGCTGTTTCCAATGTGGCCTTGAACTCACAGAGATCCAGACAGATTTCTGCCTCTGGAATGCTAGGATTAAAGGCGTGTGTGGCACCATTTTCTAGCCTCTGTATCTAGTGGCTGTTCTGTTCTCTGACCCCAGATAAGTTTATTAGGGTGCACAATATCTTGGAGAACACAATACTACCACAACAGACAGGCTCTTATGACTCTTTGAATTGTGTTTCTTTTTTTTTTTTTTTTTTTTTTGGTTTTCTTGAGACAGGTTTCTCTGTGTAGTCCTGGCTTTCCTGGAACTCGTTCTGTAGACCAGGCTGGCTTCAAACTCACAGAGATCCGCCTGCCTCTGCCTGCAAGTGCTGGAGTTAAAGGCGTGCGCCACCACCGCCCAGCCAGATTGTGGGTTTCTTGATCATTTCTCCCTAAATGCACAAGTGACTGAAATAGTTAGTGTCTATCTTTTGTGGTGTCATAAGTCATAGGGTTTCTCAGTAGTTTTTTTTATTGCATATTTGTTTAGAAAGGGAACTTAGTTTCTCATTTATCAGAAAACAAAGCCATCATGCAGAAAAAGGAAATGAAATACTTTATCTACCATAGCAAGAATTACCTGAGGTAGTACTTCAGTTTAACTGCTACACTGATTTCCATATTGGCTGTACCAGTTTGCAGGCCTACCAGCAATGAAGTGTTCTCCTTTCCTTTCATCTTTGCAGGCATGTGCTGTCATTGTTTTATTGACTTGGCCATTCTAACCTGGAAAATATGCAATCTTAAAGTAGTTTTAATTTGCATTTTCCTGATGACTAAGAATGTTGAGCATTTCTTTAAGTGTTTCTCAGCCATTAATGTTGCATCTTTTGAGAACTTTCCTTAGATCTGTATCCTATTTTTAAATTTGGGTTATTTGTTCTTTGAATTTTCAGGATGTTTTTAGTTTTTTACATATTTTAGGTACTGAGCCTCTACCAGATATATAATTGGTAAAGGTCTTTTCCCATTTTCTAGGCTGCCACTGAGTATTAACTTCTAGTGCAATTGACCTTGCTTGTTTTTGTTTTGTTTGAAGTAGTGTCTCTCGCTGAACCTGGTTCTCCAGCCTGTCCCTGTCCCACTAACACTGGAGTTACAGGTGTCTGCCGCTGTTCTTGGCCTTTGACCCTGGTGCTGGGGATCCAGTCTCAGCTTCTCATGCTTATGCAACACTTTACTCACTAGTCATCTCTCCAGCCTTACTACTTTTTCTTAATAAAATATTTAAATCCCAGTGAAAACTCAGGAAGGCATCTCTGAAACACAGGCAAAACATCATTTTAACAGTTAAAAAACATTTAACATTTAACAGAGACATTTTCTATTACAAATTTACATGAACCAATTTGCTAGACATTTTAATCTTATTATAACAAATACTTAAGACTATTTTTAGAGTATCTGTTTCTTATTAGGTACTGAAATGCAAACAAAGGCAGAGCAAAGTCTGGCATCTCTTTTATTTTGTGTTCGTGTCCCTTTTTATTTGGGTCATCTTTACCTCTGCAGCTGAGCCATATTAGTCACATTTGTAGATTAAGTAAGCTCATTATCACTAGCCTGCTCAGGAAGAAATGCTAAACAAACTACTTGAGGTTGAAACAAAGGACTCCTTAAAGTAAACTCTATGGTGATATTTTATTTGTGCTGAAATGTGATTTTATTTGTATGTTAATAAATAAAGTTGCCTGTAGATCAGAGGTCAAAGCCAGCCATAAGCATAGTCAGGCAGTGGTAGCACACACCCTTAATCCGATCACAAGGCAGGCAGAGTCTCTGTGTGGTCAAGGACACAGCCAAGTGTGGTGACACGAACCTTTAATCCCAGTATCAACCATAGAGACCTGGAGGTCTATATAGACAGGCAGTGATGAGAAAGTCATGTGGTTGGGTTTAGAGCCAATGAGAAGGCAGAACAGAAAGATAATAAAAAGACCAGTCAGACAGGAAGCTCTCTCTCTGGGGAAGCTACTTGATGGTAAGCTAAAGTTAGTCATGGCTATTACTCTGATCTCTTTGGCTATTTCCTCTGTATTTGGCTCTGTGTTTCTTATTTACTAAGACTGTTTAGAAATTCATCTACAAAACTAAATTCATTTGAACATAAAATTTATCTTAAAAGTATAGTATATTAAGAAATATAAATCTCTGAATTAGTGATATTTGTTTATATTATAATTTCTATATGAGGCTCAAAATTATAAAATAAAAGCAGGAAGTAAATGTACACATACTACTAAGTTCATTGGGAATGAAGGTGTAATAGGGGAAATAGCTATAGAGCAGGAGGGATTCTGTATACAACTCATGATAAGTTATCAGTTTAAATAGACTACTTCAATTTTGCTTTCTGTAATGGATAAAGTAATCACAAATAAAATATTTGTACAAATATATTTGAAAAGAAATGAGAAAAAAACCAAAGAGCTTTATTTCAAATATTAACTACACACAAAAGAAGACAAAAGTGGGTCAAAGTGGGACAAAATGTTGTAAAAATGCAAAGAACAATTAACAAGATGGTATGGATAAATCATTAGCTATTGATAAAATTAAATATAGACACAACATAAGATATAGGTTACATAATGGAGAAATAGAAGAATTTAAGCATATACTTGGTATGAGAGATTCACTTTATATCTAAGAACATATAAAACATAAAGTGAAAGACTGAAAAAATGAAATTATAACCATAGGAAAGTATGTTAATTTCAAAGAAAATAATTAAGTGGAAAACTTCTGTAAGAAGCATAGAATGGGATTTTACAGTGATTAAATGGCCAATAAACAATAGGAGGTAACAATTAAAAATAAGCACCTAATTCCTGAAATTCTAAATTTAAAAAAATATTAAGAGACTTGAATAGAAGATACAGGTAGCAGCATCATACAAGTCAACATCAGACTTCAATATCACACTTGTGTTAATGGATAAAACAACTACACACACACAATCATGAAGAAATAGAGGAACTGAAAAATAATACAAATAGATTATACTAAAGCACATATATAGAACACTGAATGACAGCAGAATGTGCATGTTAACAGAACCTGCTAAGTGTATACTGGGAATTCTCTAGAATAGAAAACTTGTATTGGACATGAAAGAAGTCTTTATAAACAGGAAAGATATCTCATGTAAAGTATATTTACAGGTCATAATGGAACAAAATACAATATACTACAAGGAAAACTTGGAAATCCATATATATATATATATATATATATATATATATAGAGAGAGAGAGAGAGAGAGAGAGAGAGAGAAAGAGAGAGAAATTAAACAACAGACCTAGGGCTGGAGAGGTGGCCCAGTGTTTCAGAGCCTCTACCACTCTTACAGATGACATGAGTTCTGTTCTTGTCACCTTCATGAGGAGGATAATAATTGCCTGTAAGTGCAGGTTCAGGAAATTCCATGCACTCTCTCTCTACAGTTATGCATTTAAACATGTGCACACACATCGTATATAGAATTTAAAATAAAAATTAAAGTCTTTAAATGTCTTGACCACCCAGTATATCAGAAAAAGCTGTTTATTACAGAAGCTTTTTTTTAAATTAAACTTTAAGTGTCATATTCAGTAGATCTCTGATGAGTTTGAGGACCATTATATATTAAGTATATCTGAGTTTAAACAAACTTCCCTTTTAGTTACTTGCTTTAGGCTTAAGCTTGAAAAATATGTAGAGGGGGCCAAATAAAACTTGTCATTGTAACTGAATTACACTGGTGCTTAGCATGAGTGTGAGTTTACTTCTGAGCACATTAAAGAATTTGATCATTTATAAAGTGACTAGGCATTAACTTGCATGTCTTAATTATCTTTAACAGTTTACAAGCTAACTTTCATAGGACAAGAATTTTACAACTTTGTCCTTTTTAGTTTTGAGCCTTAAACATTTGAGTTGAAGATTTAATTGAAGATCTTTCAGCATCAAAATATGACTTTAAGCCATAAATGCATTATATAGAAAGACATGGAGCCTTATACTTTTGTTTTTTTATATTACACCCATTACAGAATATTACAGATTCTTTTTTTTATAAGACTCAATTTATCCAAATAGCTAAAGCTTAACAAAGTTAGTAAAGACAAAGAAGCTAGACATAAATCTTCAAGTCAGTTTGTTAACCTGACTAACCTTAGGAATTTATAAACTTTATTTATCAAACATATGTTGTCCCTTATTTAATTTTTTTGTAAGCCTGGTGTTGAACACAGCTAGTAAAGACATAAGTGGTTAGGCATAAATCTCCAAGTTATGTTCTATTAATCTGAATATATTACTACCTTTCTCAGGGTTATATCACCTCTTTAAACCTAGCTCCTAGTTTAGTTCATAGGGTTCTTGGCTGCTTTTCTTTCCCAGAAGATATCACAGGGTCCAGGGCATGATAGCACTGTGATAAAGTATGTGAAGGGACTAAGTGAAGACCCTGCAGAAATGGCTACTCCATTGGGGGAAGGTTTTCATTGTGGATAAGAGAAAGAAACTATCTAGAGGCAATTGAAAGAGTCCAGAGCAGAGAGAAAAAGAAATAGACTGGACATGGCCAGGGCTAGCTATGCAGGGACAGCAGAGAGAGAGAGAGAGAGAGAGAGAGAGAGAGAGAGAGAGAGAGAGAGAGAGAGAGAGAGAGAATATGAATAGAGGGTTATAAGGAGAATGAGTAGCTGGGGAAAGGGAAGCCCTTGAGCTAGAACAGGCCTGGGAGTTTAAGGTAGAGGGTTTGAGAGGGACCTGGGTGCTAGCTAGGATGGAGGCTTTGAAATGTAATCAAGTACTTGTGAATAGGGACTGAGGAACTTGGAGGTCAGCCTGTGATATGCTGATAACTACTACTGGTATATGTCAATGGAGAGCCATAAGTATCTTCTGCCAAAGGCAAGGGAAATGGCTTCTTCTGGTAGACAAAAAATCTGACTCACAAGTTCCTTATGAATGCTGGCTTTTACCTAACAACCTGAGATCCTTTGGTAGTCCAGCTTGAATTGAACCAAGACTGCCATTTCTGGACATATGGACTGCCTGAGATCTAACAGCTAATAAGACTTAGTGAGAAATAGCAATACTCTAGGTTTACTGCAAAGACATTTGCATGTCAGAGGTTATTGATGAATTAGATTGAATTTCTGTGTCCCACATGTAAAAAAAAGTGATTTTAAAAATTATTTTATGGTTTTATGCATATGAATGTTTTATTTGCATATATGTCTGTTCATCATGTGCATGCCTGGTACCCATGGAGGCTAGAAGGGAGTGTTAGATCTCCTGGAACTGGAGTTAAAGGCAGTTGTAAGCCACATTAAAGCACAATCTTAATTAGTCTTAACAATAAAAACCCAGAATCAGTTACGGAGGCTGAAAACTGAAAGATCAGAGAAGCAGAGCAGTAGCCACTGGAAACTTACTTCTACGAATCTTCAGACTGAAGGAGGGGTGCGCAGGGGATCCTGTCTCCACCCACCTTATATAACTATTTCCACCTCCTGATTGCTGGGATTAAAGGTATGCACCCCACCTTCCAGCTCTGTTTTTCTTTTAGATTGGTTCAATCTCTTTTAGCCCAGGGTGGCCTTGAACTCCTGATCTTCCTTCTTCCTCCTCCCAAGTGCTGGGATTAAAGGTGTTTGCCACCATGGCCTGGTCTCTATGGTTAACTAGTGGCTAGCTCTGTCCTCTGATTTCCAGGCAGCTTTATTTGTGAGCACACAAACAAAATATCTTACATTTCCCTCTTTTTTTTTTTTTTTTCTTTTTTGAACAGGGTTTTTCTATGTAGTTTTGGTGCCTGTCCTGGATCTCGCTCTGTAGACCAGGCTGGCCTTGAACTCACAGAGATCCACCTGGCTCTGCCCCCTAAGTGCTGGGATTAAAGGTGGTACCACCATTGCCCGGCTTACATTTCCCTCTTTTTGTCTAAACAAAAAGCGAAGGTTTTTTAACTAACATAGAAAAATTATATACAATAAATACAATAACTATGTACAAATATATACAGGCAATAATTATATTAACAATGTCTAGTCTATTAGCATTTGACAAATTCAGAGAAAATACTCTATTACCTATCCTATCTTGGTGAGTCCAAATTGTTATACCTAATTCACTTTCTATCCTATTGTGCATTACCAACCCAAAACTATCTTTTTATGCTCCTCAACCTTACATACTTTACACCTCTTTAGTGAGTTTTTTTTTCTGAGTCCGGTAAAAAGGAAAACTATGACTATCTAGTCTTCAACTCCATCACAGACCTAAGAAGGATATAATATTACCTGAGTAAACAGAAAAGTGTAGAGCAAACAATTTCCAAAAATAAGAAATTATAGAAACAGCTCACTGCCTAGACAGTCACCCAAGGTTGTTCTATAACGTTAGGGCATGCATCTTTGGTCTACAGGCCTAGAATATCTAACAGACTTATCTGTGAAGCAGGATTTTTGAAGGACTGTGCCACCTTGTCTTGGCAAAGTTCTGTAGTCACTTTCTTTTCTGTCCTGCTTGTCCAATTTGGACAATATACTGTCAGCAGTCTAGGCAAGGGCAGTTTCTTGCCAAGTGGCTAACTTTTGCCACAATTAAAATAAACTCCATATGGAATTTCTTCAATGCCCAGCATCTTCTCTTAAGTACATTGGTGCTGCCAGGAGCAGACATGTCTCCTTGTCATAAAAAAAGAACCTTATGCTATTAAACATCTTAATTGCTGTATTCTGTAGATCTCTGAAGTGTTTGAAGACCACCTGTCTATCTAAAGTATATCTCTGTTTGACCTTGAAAACATCCCTAACCTGACTACAAGTCTGATTGTAATAGTTGACAAACTACTAACATGCATTTCTTTATTATCCTAAATAGAAATTTACATTACATTGTTAGATGAGCTATATAGGTACAATACCTTGAAGAAGAGTAGAAACATATATACAGTATGTTCTACCAAAAATAACCTTAAATTTGTATCAATATACAAAATTCCATATCAATGTAAAATATTTAAAACTAGTAGTTGCTTTTTTGCTTTAAAAGTAAAGATTCAATAATCTACTTTCTTATCCTATCATTGCTATAGCATATATATATTATAATAAAAATAACCTCAAATTTGTATCAATATAAAATCCAAGCCAATGTAAAATATTTAAAACTAGTAGTTGCTTTTTTGGTCTAAAAGTAGATCAAAGAATCTACCTTTTCATTCTATGTCTCTATCCCCTCTTTTTCTTTTTAGAATAAGATCCCTGAACCTAATCTCCTTTATTCAGCTTTTTTCCTGACCATTGCCAATAACAACTTGTAACCAACCCCCTAAAATATGACAAATATCCTAACCCACTAAATGACCAAAAACCACCCACCCCACTTCTTGGGAATGTGGGTATTGTGTTCTTAAAATTACTTCTTGCTCTCTGGGGGCAATGGCATCTTTAGGGGACACTGGAAAAAATGGATTAATTGTCAAGTCCTGGGAGAGCTAGCTGGTCGTTCGTTGTCCAGTCTTTGTGTAATGGTAAAGTGCAGGGCTCATATCAAGTCCTCGATAGAGTAGTCTTTGAGGCTGGACCATCTCAACTAGCCACCTCAAAATTGTCCCGAGCAGTTTGTAGTCCAAAGCTTAGTGGCAGACAAACATAGTCCAGGTGGAATCATCATTGTGCTATCATCTTTTTGGAGACTTCAAAGGTCACTCTTAGAAATGGTCATGGTTCACTACAGAAAAGCTTCAACATTTTAAATGTCATATGCAGCAGATCTCAAGGAGATTAAAGGACCATAATTTGCTATATGTATATATACAGGATACAAAAACTTAATTCCTAGTTACCTGATAGAGACTCAAACCCAAAATCATGTACAAGAAGCTAGATGAAATATTTTTCTAGAATTAGTTAGTTCTCTATATGACCATTAATATCATGACAAAAGTTTATATATATATATAATAAAATTTGACATAATATTCATACTTTAAGATAAGTTTTAAAGAGTCAAAATAAAACCAAAAGATCATGAGATTAGTAGCAACAGAATAGTCCCTTAATTTTGAGTTTTCTTCTGTCCCATATTAGGTGTTCTTGTGACATGAGACAGAGATTTTGGATTTTCCATTTATCAAGCATGCTTGGGTTTAGAGAAGGAGAGACCCATGCTCCAACTCCAAAGCCAGCTTTAATTTTTAATTGAACTGGGAGTACAAAAAGACCATTTGCATTATGTATCTGTAGAGAACAGCAGAAATAAACACTTGGGAAGATTTATGAAATTTTATCATGTTTGAAATGTGATATACCAGTAGGCCAATTTACTTTTTCTTGAGACATTTTCTCTGGATGATTTGCTCTTTTTCTTCAGATGTCTCATTTTTCCAGTGGTCTTCAAATTCCTTAGCTGGTTGCATTCAATCCTCCTGGAAGGACAAAAACAAAACCCTGTCCCAACCCTAACTTTGGGGAGTTTTCCTTTTGGCAAGTTATATCTGATCAAATGAAAAGCATTTGTTACTCTTATAAGTTAGTTTAGATTGAATGGTCATGCTGGTTGATGAACTATCATCTCTTGTAATCAAGAGGTCTCTCTTGTTCTGGTTTCTCCTGAAATTTTTGTTTTATCTTCTAAAGATGTTCTATCATCCAGAGCAGTATGATTTTTTACAATAGGCATTAGGTCTTTTAATTGCTCTGAGGAGGAGTTTCCCTCACAGTAACAGAGAATGAGTGAATCAAATTTGACGTGGAGGCCTGTGAGAATCTCCCAAAGACATTTCCTGATGGCAAATGGTTACCCTGTCTGTCCCTTGTTGATCAGCATTCATTGGTCCAATGTCAGCCTTTGCCAAACCTTCTGCATACTCCAGAAAGGAGGAACCTTTTGTTTGGATTATTCCTAGAAAAAACATTGTTTCTAGGAACACCCTCTCTACAATCCCTTTTTAGGTGAACTTGTTTGCTACAATCAAAACACCTGAGGCCTCTGGAAATCACCTCGCCTATCCACGTATTCTCATGGTTATGAGATTCAATATTGAGTATAACCCGGATCCATTCTTCTCTGGCTGTTCTTCTTGCCTTTAAAGGCCTAATTACCCATTTGCATTGTGAATTAGCATTTTCAGAAGCCAAAGATTCAATTATTATGTCTAGCTTCTGAATTTGGTATCATTCTATTTACAGCTGAAGTCAATCTTAATAAAAAAAATCAGTGAAGGTGTCTTTTGGGCCCTGTATAATTTTAATAAATGACTCAGGTCTTCTTCCAACTTCTTCAGTTCTTTCCCAAGCATTCCAAGCTACTGCATGGCATAGACCTAGGGTGTGGTCATCATAGAGACTGATTTTGTATATCAGCATAATCACCCTCTCCAAGAAGTTAGTCTTGGGATATTTCAATACCAGTTGGTCTTGGAAGATTTCAGTACCTCTAGCCCTAGTTGGTTATGCCTCATCTTTCCACCAGGTCCTCCACTGTAATTGATGACCAGGTTCCAATACTGCTGTAACTAAGTCTTTCCAGTCTTGTGGGACAATTCTGTTAATAGGTGACCATGAATTTAACATCTGATTCACAAAAGGTGAATGCTTACCATATGAGACTATTGCTTTCTTAAATCTCCTCAAATCTAACATCTCCACAGGAATCCAGTCAGCTCTTACCTAGCCTTGGGGATATCTGTCATTTGGCAGTTGTTCGTGTAAGGTGACTGGATAAATTAAGGTTAGTTGTTTGAAAACCTTGAGCCATTCCTCTCTAATTTTATAATGTAATGTTGAGGTTGGTTCTCCTTTAAATTCCTCTGTCTGGGTCTGGATATCTCTATGATCTGTTTTAGTAAGTTTTTCTAAGGCCTGTGTCTTAGCACTCATATCAACCAATTTTTGAGGGATAAAACTAAGAATTATCAAACTGACAATAAGGATTATCAAAATGATAATTAACATTATGTCAATCTCAGTTAAGTTGCTTATCCCTTCATGTAATTGTTCTATTTTTAAACCATGCATTGTGGAATCATACAGAGACCTAACTCCCTCCATTGTAATAATGTTTCCCATTTTTTTTAACGTGGGGAAAGTCTCTCTCTCTCTCTCTCTCTCTCTCTCTCTCTCTCTCTCTCTTCCAATTCCCTCCTTTAAAAATTCCCAGTTGTTTCACCAAATCTGCTGCTGCTGAAGGTGAAGATGATGGTGATGGTAAAGTGTGAGGCTGACTGCTGCTGCATAGAACAGTAGAAGCCCCAGCCAGTGTCAAGGCAGCTACCTAGTGTGGCAGCAGCCTGAGGAGAGGGGGTCTAGGGAAAGCCCACAACCCACTGGGAGAGAAGAAGTCAAAGAGCCAGCCTTTTACACTGGGGAATGTGTGAAAGCGGCTAACTCTAGTGTTGTTTGGAGCTCAAGGGCCTGTGGAGTTTGCTGCAGAGAGGCTGCAACAAAAATCCCAAACTCACTCAGAGGCTTGGAGAGAAAAGAAAGGAAAACCTAGCTGGCAAGGGGACCCCAGTGCAGCTCCAGCATGTGCCAGTGGCTGGTGGCTGCAAAGCCACAAGCAAGTGGCTTTTTCGTGAATTTGTGCCCCCAAATTTGGACGCCACATGAAGTGTGATCCTAATTAGTCTTAACAATAAAAACCCAGAGTCAAATATCAAGGGTGAGAACCTAAAGCTCAGAGAGGCAAAGCAGCAGCCACTAGAAATTTCTTACCTCTGCGAAGCCTCAGACTGAATGGGGTGGGGGATCCTGTCTCCTCCTGCCTTATATTTCTGTCTCCACCTCCTGAGTGCTGGGATTAAAGGCCTGTGCCACCACCACCCAGCTCTGTTTCTCTTTTAGACTGGTTCAGTCTCCTGTAGCCCAGGGTGGCCTTGAACTCCTGATTGTCCTTTTTCTTCTTCCCAAGTGCTGAGATGAAAGGTGTTTGCCACTACTAACTGGTCTCTGGTTAACTAGTGACTAACTCCACCCTGTGATCTCCAAGCAAGTTTTATATGTGAGAACACAAACAAAATATCATACAACACATCATGTAGGTTCTAGGAATCAAATGAAAATCCTCTGGAAGAGTAGCCTATGTTCTTAACCTCTAAGCCATCTCTGTAAACCTCAAAATGTGTCTTTGATTATTTCATGAATAAGGTAACTTCTGTGGCTTCTGGTTATTCATTTTTTTTTTCAGCCTCCTCTCTGTAGTTATGAGACAGGTATTGTGGCCAGGGAAGTTATACATAAGTTTAGCAAAAAGTAGACCTGCTACCAGTGCTTCTGAGTACCCAATCTGCCTGTAGGAGAACCTGGTATGATGTCATACTTAGCCCAATATATTCTGTAACATACCTGATGGCAGGATGAGTGAAATAGACCTCTTTATCCTGGAATGGACAGTGTTTTGTTATTAGTGGAATAAGCACTCCAAATATACGTATAGCTTGCTTGTGGCAGTGTTTATGAGAAAAGTTACATCATGGGCCTGTGGAATTCTCAATCACATGGTACATAGACAACACAGCAGTGTCTCTGTTATTTTTGGGGAACAGTGTCTCATTATGTAGCCTCAATCTTTCCTGGAACTGATGTAGCCCAGGCTGCCTTCAAATGGACAAGGATAGACCCTCTTATCTCAGAAGTGATGGGTTTGTAGGCATGTACTGCCACACCTGGCTAACTGCCCTACTTTTGATAAGGGAGTTCACCATGTGGCACTGTGCACAAGGTTCCAGGTGACAGTCTTTCTGTTCACTTTTGTGAACTTCAGTAGTGTCAGTGCACATTCATACATGCAGTAAGGAAGGGCTGAAGGTTGTTTCCCCTTACAATTTCTAGCTCTTTTTCTATTGATTGACTTAGCCCTTACAATTACTACTGTAAACCTGAACATATTGGTCTGTCTCCAAAATCTGTTCTGTTTCATTGATCTTCATTTACTCAGTAAGTGTGACTGTTTTCACAAACCTGATAACCAAATCAATCAGGTTCCGCAGGCCCTTCAAAATTATTCTTACTCAAAATTGCCTAGTCTGTTTTGATTAATTGTCACCACTGAAGCAGTATAAAAATCAATAATTCCACAAAAAGTATACTTGAATTAAGATTAGGAATACATGGAATTTTAAAATATATTTGGTCAGAATTGGGACTTTGAACATGTGTTTTTGCTGTCTGCATTTGTCACATTTTCCATTCATGTCCTCTTTAATTTTCCTTAACTATATTTTAGTGTTTTTCACTTGGGCAGAATATATATATGTATATATATATGTATATATATATACATATACATATACATATATATACACACATATTCTATCAAGGGCCTCTTCTCCATACATTGAGATTATCATATGATTTTTGTATTTTAGTCCATTAATGTGATGAATTTCATTTATTAAACCATTTCTCCATTGCTGGACAAAAGCTAACTTCATATGAGGAATGGATTTTGTAGAATGATTTTTGAATTCAGTTTGCAAATATTTCCTCCTGAATTTTTCATGTTTGTCAAGGATATTAATCTGTAATTTTCTGTTTTATTGTGTCTTTGGTTTTCTTGTCAAAATAATACTGGCTTCATAGAAGTTGCGTAGTTTTCTCTTTTATGGAATAATTTGAGAATGTAGATGGTAGTTTTTCTTTCAAGTTCTGATAGAATTCTCTTGTGAATAAGTCTGGATCTAGGTTTTTGTTCTGTTGTGTTTTGTTTCAGCTTGGAGATGTTTTATTATTGTTTTTAGAGTTGTTGCTAGTAATAGATTTGTTTATTTCATTTTGGTTTAGTTTGATAGTTCATATGTGTCTAGAAATTCATCTGTTTCTTTTTAGATTTTTCCAATTTAGTGGAATATAGGTTTTAATGGATATCCTTATGATTTTATTGGTATCTGTCCTAGTTAGTTTTTTGACAGCACAAGCTAGAGTTATATGAGAAGGGGGAACCACGATTGCAAAAGTGCCTCCCCAATATTGGCCTGTAGGCAAGGCATCTTCTTAATTAGAAATGTAGAATATAATTGGGCATTGCTTTTAAAGGCACAAGTACTTGGATATATTTGACCTTCTAAAAGAACACACCATGCACAATTTCAGATCATGCAACCCCTGAGCAGGTGGTCCTGGGGTGTATAAGAAAACAGGATGAACAAACTGTGGAGAGCAAGTCAGAAAATAGCATTCCTGCTTCATTTCCTGCATCTAAATTCCTGCCCTGACTGTCTTAGATGATGGAATGTGATATGGAATTATAAGAAGAAAAAAACTCTCCAAGTTGTTTTTGTCATGGTGTTTTATCCCAACAATAGAAACTGTAGGACACTATCTATAGCAATCTCTTCCCTTTTTATTTATAATTTTGTTAATTTGGATGATCTCTCTTGGCTAATTTGGCCAAAGGTTTGTCAATCTTGTTTATTTTTTCAAAGAAATAACTCTTAATTTCATTAATGCTTTTTGTTTTTGTTATTGTTTTTATTTCATTAGTTTCTGTTTTAATCTTAATTATTTCTCTGTATACTGCTTTTGGGTTTGATAGTCTTGTTCTTCTGAGGCCTTGAGTTGTAAAATTAGGCTATTTATTTGAGATTATTGAGGCTATTGATTTTTAAATGTAAGCACTTAAGACCATAAACTTTTCTATTAGTACTGTCTTTGTTTTTGTCTGATAGACTTTAGTATATTTAATTTTTGCTCTCTTCTAGATATTTTATTTCATTTTCAATTTCTTTGGAGTTTCACATGGCATTAAATAGTACAGTTTTATGTTATTTTATTCTTATGGAAAATAATTTTTACTTATAGCATAATCTGATCCCATTTTCCCCTAACTTGACTCCCCAGATAATTCCACACCCCCAACCCTCCAATTACATACCTTCTCTCTGTTTTTAGAAAACAAGCCAATAAATAAACAAACAAAAATTTAAAAAAACACAGAATAAAACAAATCAGATAAACAGAAAAAAAACAAAGTATGAGAAACACATACAAACACAAAGAAATTAAAATACAATATTAGAAACTATAATAGATAAGCAAAAGATAGGAGTGGTGGTTTCAATAAAAATGTCCCCCATCGACCCATAGGAAGTGGCACTATTAGGAAGTGTGGCCTTGCTAGAGTAGGTGTGGCTTTGTTGGAGGAGGTGTGTCACTGGGGTAGGCTTTGAGGTCTGAGAAGCCAGGTTTAGTGACTCACAATCTCTGCCTGCTGACCGCCAATCATTATGTAGACCTCTCAGCTCCTTCTCCAGCACCATGCCTACCCTCATGCCTTCATGCTTACTGCCATGTTGATAATGAAACAAACCTCAGAACTGTAAGCCAGCCCAAATTAAATGCTTTCTCTTATAAGAGTTGCCATGCAGGATATAAGATTAACTCAAAAAAAAAAATCAATAGCCCTCCTCTATACAAATGATAAACGGGCTGAGAAAGAAATCAGAGAAACATCACCCTTTACAATAGCCACAAACAATATAAAATACCTTGGGGTAACTCTAACTAAGCAAGTGAAAGACTTGTATGACAAGAACTTTAAGTCTCTGAAGAAAGAAATTGAAGATATCAGAAAATGGAAAGATCTCCCATGCTCATGAATAGGTAGGATTAACATAGTAAACATGGCAATCTTACCAAAAGCAATCTACAGGATTCAATGCAATACCCATCAAAATCCCAACATAATTCTTCACTGACCTGGAAAGAACAATACTCAACTTCATTTGGAAAAACAAAAAACCCAGGATAGCTAAAACAATCCTGTACAACAAAGCAACCTCTAGGCATCACCATCCCTGATTTCAAGCTCTGCTATAGAGCTATAGTAATAAAAACAGCTTGGTACTGGCATAAAAACTGACATGTAGACCAATGTAATCAAATTGAAGACCCTGATATTAAACTACACACCTATGAATACCTGATTTTTGACCAAAAAAAAGCCAAAACAGTACAATGGAAAAAAGAAAGCATCTTCAACAAACGGTGCTAGCATAACTGGATGTCAACATGTAGAAGATTGCAAATCTATCACCCTGCACAAAATTCAAGTCCAAGTAGATAAAAAACCTCAATATAAAACCAGTTACTCTGAACCTAGTAGAAGAGAAGAAAGTAGGATGTAGTCTGGAACGCATTGGCACAGGAGATCACTTTCTAAACATAACACCAGTAGCACAGTCACTGAGGGCAACAATTAATAAATGGGACCTCCGGAAACTGAGGAGGTTCTGTAAGGCAAAGGACACAGTAAATAAGACAAAATGACAGCTTACAGAATGGGAAAAGATCACCAACCCCACATCTGACAGAGGGCTGATCTCCAAAATATATGGAGAACTCAAGAAACTAGACATCAAAATAACAAACAATCCAATTAAAAGATGGGCTACAGAGCTAAACAGAGAATTCTCAACAGAAGAATCTCAAATGGCTGAAAGACATTTAAGGAACTTCTCAACATCCTTAGTCATTAGAGAAATGCAAATGAAAATGACTCTGAGATAATGTCTTACACCTGTCAGAATGGCTAAGATCAAAAACACTGAGGACAGCTTATGTTGGAGAGGATGTGGAGCAAGAAGAACACTCCTCCACTGTTGATGGGAGTGCAAACAACTTATACAGCCACTTTGGAAATCAGTATGGTGGTTTCTCAGAAAATTGGGAAACAATCTACCTCATGACCCAGCTATATCACTCTTGGGCTTATACCCAAGGAATGCTCAATCATACCACAAGGACACATGCTCAGCTATGTTCATAGCAGCATTATTCATAATATCCAGGACCTGGAAACAACCTAGGTGCCCCTCAACTGAAGAATGGATTAAGAAAATGTATATATACACAGTGGAGTACTACTCAGTAGAGAAAAACAATGACATCATGAAATTTGCAGGCAAATGGATAGAACTAGAAAATATCATCCTGAGTGAGGTAGCTCAGACTCAGAAGGACAAACATGGTATGTACTCACTCATAAGTGGATACGAGATGTAAAGCAAAGGATAACCAGACTACAACCCACAGCTCCAGAGAAGCTAGCTAACAAGGAGGACTCAAAGAGGGATGCATGGATTGCCCTGGGAAGGGGAAATAGATGAGATTCCCATGAGTAAACTGGGCTTGAGGGGTGGACAATGGAGGGTAGTGGATAGGAGATGAGAACATAAGGGAATGGGATGGGAGAGCAATGAAAGAGCTACCATGATAGAGCAGACATCATGGGGATAGGGAGAAACCTGGTGCTGGGGAAATTCTCAGGAATCCCAAGGATGACCCCAGCTTAGACTACTAGAAATAGTGGAGAGGGTGCCTGAATTGAACTGGCTTACCCCAGTGATCAGATGGGTGAATACCCTGTCATAGAGTCTTTCTCTAGTAAGGAATGGAAGCAGATGCAGAGATCCACAGCCAAACACCAGGCCGAGCTCCAAGAGTCCAGTCAAAGAGAGAGAAGAGGGAGTCTATGAGCAAGAGCATCAAGGTCGTGATGAAGAAACCTGCAGAGACACCCAAACCAAGCTAGTGGGAACTCATGAACTGTGGATCATCAGCTGTGGAGCCTGCATGGGACTGGACTAGGCTTTCTGCATAGCAAAACAGTTGTGTAGCTTGATCTGCTTAAGGGTCCCACTGGCAGTAGAAGCAGAATTCATCCCTGGTTCATGAGCAGGCTTTTTGGAGCCCACTACCTATGATGGGACACCTCACACAGCCTTGAGGCAGGGGGAGGGGCTTAGATTTGCCTCTACTAAATGTACCTACCTATAGGATGCCTTACCTTCTTGTAGGAGGGAATGAGAGGTGGGTTGGGAGGGTGAGGCTGGAGGGGTGGGAGGAAGAGGAGGATCTTTGATTGGTATGTAAAATGAATAAAAAGTTTTCTTAATTT
>CABHPH010125128.1:6323-35807 GCA_902168325.1 Peromyscus nudipes
CCACGTCTCTTTATTTTTCTGGCGTGACTCAGACCATTCTACAATTAAGGAATTGGAGGTGGAGCTAGGCTTCTGATTTAGAAGTTTCTGATGTCCAGTGGTTTGTACCTGCCTTGTGACACTTTGGGCCCTGCTTTTGAGCGTGCTGTGTGTCACGCCAGCCGGCCTCCTGTGAAGTGAGGCCTCTGGGCATGTGCAAGCTACTGTCTCAGAACTGGATGTGACAGAGAGTGGCTTCAGCCAGGAAGCAGCCTGCCGGGGCCTTGTGACTAAGTGACCTCCATCTTCTCCTGCCCTAGTCTCAGCGTAAATCAATGAACTCCCTCCAAACCAGTAATGGCTTGCTTGCTTAGGGAACTAGAGAGCAGGAGTGTGCCGTAGCTGACCTTATTGCGTAAGATGGCTCAGGAACTTCCTCCTTTCTTTCCCCCCATGAGGTAAATCAGAAGGGCCCACAGCAGAACAACTTTAGGAATAAACTCGGTCCTAATTTGAGCACTATGAGCAAGGGAGTTTGCACTGTGTAGATTCTAGGGGGTGAAGAAACAGATGTGGGGATTACTTCAATTCTTCCCAGAGTTGAAATATTTTTTTAGAGTTATTGCTAATGTAAGATTCTGTAAGTGGAGCCAGGAGTGGTGGCGCATGCCTTTTATCCCAGCACTCTGGAGGCAGAGGCAGGCTGTTCCCTGTGAGTTCCTGGACAGCCAGGGCTACATAGTAAGACCCTGTCTCAAAAAACAAAACACAAAACCAACCAAACAAAAAAGTTATCTGTAAGTTTAAATAAGAAAAAGGAGCGCATGGAGCATGTTGAGAGTAGGTGCCCTTGCCTACACTAAAAAAATTCTAGACATGAAGGGACAGTGGGGCAGCATCTGAAAAAAAAGGTCCCCTGTGTGTGATGATTGCCATAGTACTGCATCTGAAAATAGTATAACTCTATAGTGAAATAGAAACACACGATGCTTAATTCAGAGTCCCCTAGAAAGAACCATGTTAGAGGATGCAGGCTGTATTACATCTCTAATTCTGTGATTTTTTTTTTTTTTTTTTTTTTTTTGGAGCTGAGGATGGAACCCAGGGCCTTGCGCTTGCTAGGCAAGCGCTCTACCACTGAGCTAAATCCCCAACCCTAATTCTGTGATTCTTATATAGGTAAGGAGTGTTTATTGAATGGCTCTGTTGTGCTGGGGATGTGTCTCAGTGATAAAGTGCTTGCCCTGCACGTGTGAGGCTCTGGGTTCAACCCCCAGCACCACACACATTCTACACACAGAAAAGAGAAAAAAAAACATGTTATTTAATCCTTTAAAATAAGGTAGTAATAATTTTAATTGGAGATAGCGCTATTGCTAATGAAGTGTTATCCGAAGGGCACTTTTGACACACTTGATTAATGTAGCAGAGAGTGGGACAGAAAAGTTCGGGTTATATAACAGAACTACCCAGACTCCTCTGGGCTTCAGGTCCTCTACATAGCAAGCCTTAAAGACACTGAGGGTTGTCTGGAGTGAACTGCAGCTGGGCTTGGGGCAGCGTGCTCTGACTCTTAGTTTGGTGATGAGAACTGGGTGGGTCAGGTCCAACTGTGATGTGCTAGCCATTAGGAAATTAGTATGAATTAGGTAACATGGTCTTTCTTTTTCGTCGTGTGTGTGTGTGTGTGTGTGTGTGTGTGTGTGTGTGTGTTTATGCCTGTGGGCAGGGTGGGAGTTGGTCATCACATCCTGACTGTCCAGAGCTGCTCTTTTGAGCCTGGGCTGAGCTTCCCCTCTGAGGTCAGCATTCTGGATGATCTGACTCAGGCTTCAGTCAACCTGGTTTGTATATGGTAGGTTCCTGTGGAAAAGAGGGTGCTGATTCTCCTGGGGTCTCTTTCTGGGTGTAGAACCACCCTAGCACTAATGGGACATCAAGGCTGAGGAGGACACCCTGGTAGAGCCCCACGCAGATTGGAGTGCTGTCCTTGGCACCCTCTCCTCCCCTCAAAGCACCCCTCCACAAGCGAGTTCTGCCCAGCTTACCACACTCAAGTGCTGTCTATAGCCTGAGGCCTGGTACTTCAGACCCAGCTGGCACTGTTGCCACACTGCATTAGCTACATCTGAGGGATGTATCGCAGGAAGGAGGCATTTTCAGGTTCTTCCTCCATCTGTATGGCCTTGCCTCAGTTCCCTCATCCATAAACTGGGGAGGCTGGAGATGTGTGTGATCTCAGCTCAAATGCCTGTGGCTCTCTCTGGCCCGAGAAGCGTTTTCTGGCAGGAAGGAGTGGCTGCCCAGAGTTTCCTTTCCAGGCAGCCAGTGAGGACATTCTTTCCTGTGCCTGCATGTGGAAGCAATTTCTAGATTAGCCCAGGCTCTAGTGCTGCTGAGCTCACCCGAAGCAGAGGAGCTTGGTGGTGGTGAGTGGAAAAAAAGAGAAAAACCCGGTATGCGCTTTCCTGTGTTTTCTACCACGGCGGCTTCGCTGTGTGGAATCACTGTTAAGTTCTGCTTTTCCGTGCTCGGGCAGGGCAGGGCAGGGCTTGGCATACCTCACAGTAAAACCTTAATAAACAAAATGAATATGTGGCTTACAGCTAGTCCCTAGAGGGCTGAGACGGGGGAGTGGGGGGGACTAAGGGGCCACGAATTCCTGAGTTTTGTTCCCACCATTTATTATAATCTTTCTCTCTGATCTATTAAAAATGAGGGCCGTTGAGGGACATCTGCGCTGTTCTCTGTGAGGAGAAGTTGGAAACATCAGCCAAGTTTGGGAGGGGAATTGTTTTACTATTTATTTTCCTCTGTCAAGCAGACCCTTTACTAGCGTGTCCTTCTGAACTCCTGGGGCGGTCAGTGATGGTCCCAGAAGCCTGTACACTTGGCTCCTAAACACAGGCCAGGAGAGGGACTTTCTCTAGAGCTCTGCTCTCCTCACCAAGCCCTCTCTGCTGCCCTGCTCCCCATAAACAATCCTAAAGACTTGGCTTATTTCTCTCGCCTCTGCTTTGACCCTAATTCCAGAGATTACTGAAGAAGACGTGCTTACCCAGACTCCTCTGCTGCCAGCCCCCACTGATGGGAAGGTTAAGGTTAATTTTGTTAAGCAGAGAATTTTTTTCCTAGAGATGAAATCTGAGCAGTTTAGGATATATACACATTTACACTCATTAAAGGTATTGAATTAATGTTCTCATAAAAACAAGTATTTCTTCCAAATTCTTTCTGGAAAAAATCTCACAAAATCAAGACAGTAGGCTGGTGGATGCCAAAAGCTTAGCAAGGAACACATTCTTTTATTTGTTTTGTTCCTGGGTCCGTGGTGCAGAACCTTCTGGCCCAAGCGCCCTGCTCTTCCCTTCAGAGGGAGCATGTTTACAGTGAGCTTGCTGAGTCTGGGTTGCTACCCTGGAGGGCTGGAAATCACACAGGGCATCAGAACCTTGTATGTCTAATCCTTACGTCAGGACACTCAGAAGTAGCCAAAGTTCAGTATGCATAGATTTCCTTGCTCCATAGAACGGAGATGAGAAGAATGTGAGAGAGGTCCACATCTGTAGAGCTGTTAGCTTCTCTGCAGTGCTGAGCAGAGAGCCAAGTTCTGTCTTCCTGTCTTCCTGAGGCTTCCAGCTGAAATACCATCGAGGAGACAGAGCTGAAGGTACCCTCCCCTCTCTGCCACTGATGTGGAAGGTTACCTGGGGTCAGAAGGTCATTCGATGCATTTCCCCAGTGTCTCACCTCATTTGCTCTTTCACTCCAGGGCCTGTGTCAGCCACGGCCACCCCAGACAGCACACCCACCCACCAGCCCATAGAGTTGAGGCCAGCATTCCAACCACCTTGCACCACCTCCTTACCTGTCTCCAGCCTCCATTTGTTTCCTGTATTTGTTCAGCAGGCATTTGTGGGTCACTTACCAAGGAAGCTTGCTTAAGGCAAGGTCGCTGTCTCCATAGAGTTTACTGTTTACAAGGGAGAAAGAAGAGCAAGCCAGAGAACAGATAACTTAGGTAAATTAAGATAGTGATAAGCTGACCAGATGACTGGTTAGAAAATGATGGAGGTACTGTTTGGGATCCAGGAAACTCCGTCTAAAGATGCAACTGAAGACTTGAGATAGGAGTGACCGGGGACCAGACTCATGACATCTGGGGAAACTACGTGTCAGGCAGAGGGAATGCCAAGAGCAAAGGTCCTCAGGTGAGAATAAGCGGGACACATCCCCAAAAAGGAAAGGAGTGTGGACTTGTGGGAGAGGGGTGCACGGCCAAGTCAGAGATGTGGACATGGACAGACCTGAGGCTCGAACTCTAGAACAGCAGTGGGGTGATAGAGTCTGGCTTGGGCTTTAGTAAGTCACTCAGGCTTCAGGCCCACCACTGCCTGGTTCTGATGACAGGCCCACTCTCCGCTACCCACCTGCTGTATCAGGTTGCCCGCCATCTGCCTGCCAGCCCTCATCATTCACCCACCCGCCCAAGAAACACTTATTAAATGCCTACTAAATAAAATCCATGTGAGAAGGCACAGCCTAGGGGTCATCGGGTAAGGACACAAGTGCCCATTCCTGCTGCACACCCAACCCATTGCTCTTCACTTCCCTTAACATAATCCCCAGCGTTTCTTCTATTGCAACCCCCCCACTTCTCCTACGCCAGGCTTTTCTCTTTCCTACAAGGTGAAAATGGTGCCCAGTTTCTTTTCTCTGCCCTCTGCCCTGCCCTCTGCCTGGAGCTCAACCTGAGGTTGCTCAGAAGACAGTTACAGAGTATGTTTTCCCATTCTTTGGCTTTATGGCATGGAGGCCAGAGATCAACACTAGGCAGCTCTTCCTCTATCACTCTGCATTGTATTTTTTTGAGCTAGTGTGTCTGAATCTGGAGCTCACCAATTCTGTGAGGCTAGCTCTAGGTACCTGCCCATCTTACCACCCCACCTGCCCAGTTTTTTACATGGATGTAGAGATCTGAACTCAGGTTCTCATGCCTGTATGGCAAGTCATCACCACAGCCCCTGTACTTCCATTTTTTAAATTTGTTTTTAGAGACAGGGTTTCTCTGTGTAGCTCTGGCTGTCTTAGAACTCACCATGTAGAGCAAGTGGCCTTGAACTTGTAGACCTGCCTGCCTCTGACTCCCGAGTGCTGAGATTAAAGGTGTGTGCCACCACCGCCGGGTGTGTACTTCCAGTTTTTTTTGTTTTTCGAGACAGGGTTTCTCTGTGTAGCCCTGGCTGTCCTGGAACTCACTAGGTAGACCAGGCTGGCCTTGAACTCACAGAGATCCACCTGCCTCCGCCTCCCTGGTGGTACTTCCAATTTTTAGCACTAGTGTTTGCTCTTGGCCATGTGTGGTAGGCGTGCATGCCCAGCCTCCGCAGTGGACAGAATGTGGTGTTGATGCTTGAGGTCATATTCCTCTCACTCAGGATCTGGAGCTTTGCAAACCCCAGGAATGGATCTTTCTCTTTCTCTATGTGCAGGATTCACGCTGCCAGATCCTTCCTAAATCCACTTCCTCACTCAAAGTGTCCAACATATAAAATACGTTAATTCAAAGGAAACATGATAAATTCTAAAAAGAAATACATGATAATTTTACCTACAAAAGTTTATTTTTAAAAAAATTCATGCTTTTAGTCCATTATAAAGTATTAAAATAGCTATTGGCATTTTTGGTTTGGATTGTTTTTTAAAGACAAAAGACAGATCCTTTGCTCAGGCCAGGTTCTTACACAACAATCCTTCCTCTTTCTGAAGGACTACCAGTGAGGAGGAGGAATCCAGAGTTCACCAAGTCAGGGTAATTGTCGCCGTCTTTCTCCTCACAGCGGACGGCCGTGCTAATGGAAGTACCTACTATTTGGGGTTTTGAAAGGGCCTTGGATACCCTGGGTTGTGTCGTGGTGTGCATCCACTGTCTCTGGAGCATCAGTGTATGTTTTGCATGTCTGTAGCTGTTCGGATGTCTGGGTTCAAGCGCTGGGTAACTGCTAGTGCAAGAACACATCACAAGGCTGTGTGTGTAAGAGCTGGCCAGTGTCTTCACTGGGGGATGGTAGGTTTCTCACACAGAACTGAACATTTAGTCCAGGCCAGCTAAACCCAGAGTCCCCGTAGTGTCTTTGTTCCCCCTGAGGGCTGCAGCAAGGATGGCTCGGCCCAGGGAGTTTCAGGGGCTTCCGTTTATTTGCGGTGTTCTCTTACATTCTTTTTTTTTTTTTTTTTGGTTTTTCAAGACAAGGTTTCTCTGTGTATCTTTGCTCCTTTTCCTGGAACTCACTTGGTAGCCCAGGCTGGCCTCGAACTCACAGAGATCTGCCTGCCTCTGCCTCCCGAGTGCTGGGATTAAAGGCGTGCGCCACCAACGCCCGGCCTCTCTTACATTCTTGGTTGGACTCCTTCATGTTAATGTCAGGCCTGGAATCTCTTTTTTTAAAAGGGGGAGAGGGAGGGAAATCTTTTCATTGGAAAATATCTTAAAACCAAAGAGAACAGCAGAGTGAAAATGTTGTGGAAGCTGGTGGGAACAGTTCCTCTGCGTTCTTTCAGTTCTGTTGCCATTTTCTTTATTAAAAATACATCAATTCAGATGGGGGGGAGCGAGGGAGAGAGGGGGGAACATGCCATAGTGTGTGTGGAGGACGGAGAACAACTTATGGGGGTCAGTGAGCAGATTCTTCCCTTTTACCACTCACTAGTCGGGTTCCAGGGATGGACGCAGGTTGTCAGGCTTGGCAACAAGCTGTTCCCCAGCGAGCCTTCTTGCCAGCTTGCTGTTTTCTTTCAAATTTGCTATTTCATTTCAAAGTTACTTTAAAACCTTAGCTTGTCATATCAATTCATCCTGTGCGATAATTTCTTATTCCCTTTTATGTACGGAGTTAATCTTATATATATTTGTATAATCTGGGTGTGTATTAGTTTCCTTTTCTATTGTGGTGTTAAATATCATGGCCAGAGCTTACCTGACTTACAGTTCCAGGGGGACGGTCTGTAATGATGAGGGAGGCATGGCAGCAGGCAGGCGTGGCAGCAGGAAGCTGAGAGATCACATCTTCGTTGAACACAGGAAGCACAGAGAGAGGTAGGAAGCAGGGTGAGGCTATAAACCCTCAAATCCTGCCCCCAGTGACGTACTTCCTCCAACAAGGCTTCACCATCGAAAGGCTCTAAAACTGGCTCAAATGGCGCCATCCCTGGGGATCACGTATTCAAATACATGAGCTCATGGGGGACATTTTTTTTTTCTTTCGAGACAGGGTTTCTCTGTGTAGCTTTGCGCCTTTCCTGGAACTCACTTGATAGCCCAGGCTGGCCTTGAACTCACAGAGATCCACCTGATTCTGCCTCCCGAGTGCTGGGATTACAGGTGTGCGCCACCACCACCTGGCTCATGGGGGACATTTTTCCCTTAAGTTGTCACAAATTATTTGTATATTGCCATGTAACAAAGCCCCCAGAGCTTAGTGTTTAAAGCTTAGTCATTTTACTTGCTCACAGTCTATAGTCTGGGATGATTTCACAGCTGGGCAACTGTCCTGCTGAACTTGTAGGGGTGGGGGTTCTGATTCCCTAGCTGGACAGGCGTATGCAGGGAAGCAGGGATAGGTGCTCTCTTTTTCACTGTAGATGATTCAGGATCACAAAAGCAGAAGTAGCAGGTTCTCGTTTCTGTAGCCTTTTAAGAAATCACAGCTGAAGTGCAAATTCAAGGGAGAAGACTATAAACAATGTGAATATCAGCAGGTGTGGTTCATTGGAGGCCACCAAAGGACTCAGTCATCACACAATCATTTTTCAATACGTGGATACTGCTGAGTACATGTGATGCCAGGCACTGGGCATCCGATGGTGAACAAGTGAAGCGTAGTTGTGCCCTCATGAGCTTATGGTCCATGGTGAGCACAACTCGGTCACCGTGAGGTTGACACACGGTGTGGAGAAGGCTGGAATAGGAAGCAAGAGGATTAGGAGTTCAGATGAGGCCTGGCTACATAGTAAGACCCTGTATCAAAAACCAAAGTCATCAACCTGACATAGCTGTGTTGATCCTGAACTCACAGCGGCTGTGGTTACTGCAGCTAGGCCTACACAAATCTGGCTAGCCCAAAGTCAGCTGTGGATCAGGGGAGGAGCAGAGCCCTACTACTTACTATGGACTGTTGACAACCAACAGAGTCTTGGAGAGAGGAGGGCATAGTACCCAGCTGCAAACCTATTGCATACCCACCAGGCTCCAGTGAAGTTTTTTCAAATCCATAGTCACACAAATAGTTTGTGTCAGACTCAATGGGACACGAAAAAATCATGAATGTGGGAAAGAGATTTGTAGGGAAGAAGAGGAAAGGGCAGGGGTGAGAGAGAGTGATCGGAATGTGTATACACATGTATAAAATTGTCAAAGAACACATGTTATTAAGAACCAAACCAGAACCAAACCCAAACAACGGCCAAACCAAACCTTTGGAGTTGATTTGAGTCACAAAGGGAAAAGGCAGATCCTTTTGGAGAGGTCACACTGACAGACTGAGGAGGGAGGACTGTGGGCCTGGAGACACCCAGAAACTGTTGCAGAAGGCCTGGAAAAGAGGGGTGTTGCCATGGCATGAAGTTCAGGAATGGTTCCTAAGATAAGAAGAGATGGACCCAACAGGTTTGGTTATGACTGGTTGTGGAGGTGAGAGTGAGGAGGCGAGGCTGACCTTCAGGGTTTGGGCTTGAATAGTCAGTGATGGCCTCTCCACTGCACATAGGAAGGGAGACAGACTGGACATGGCAAGGCTGTACTAAAGGAACCACGGGAGCCATCTTGAAATCGGATGCCGTGAAGACCTTGTCAGACCAATGTATCATGAGCGGCGCCTTTGATGCTCCCTGACCTTACTCAGCTCTCACACCTCTCACATCGCTGTCCTTTCTTCTTCTCCCCTGCCCTCCCTCAGAGACACGTGGCATGGTCAGATCTGAGCTGCAGTGCCCAGGGTGGGGGGTTGAGGCACTGGGGAGAAAGTCTCAGGACTTGGGTTGGTGGGGAGCAGAGACATGCTCAGGTCATTCATTGGGTTGAGACGTTCGAAGATGAGATGATTTAGGGAGAAATTGAAAATAGAGAAAAAGAAAAAAAGTCCAGTTAACCCATGACTAAAGATGTCATAAAGGAAAATGAGTCATTAGAGAGAGAGAGAGAGACAGAGACAGAAACAGAAACAGAAAGGGAGAGTAGACGGGAAAAGGCAAAGAGGAAGAAGTGGTTCCAGAAGCTATGGCTTTGCCATGGAAGACTCTAGAATCTTGTTCTCTTATGCCTCCTTTTTATGTCAGGTTCTAAACATTAGAGAAGTAAAATAGGCCTTTTTTTTTCCCCTGAAGCTCTCAGTGGGTACTGAAGCCCTCCGTGGGTACTGAAGCTTCAATGGGTACTGAAGCCCTCCGTGGGTACTGAAGCCCTCTGTGAGTACTGAAGCCTTCGGTGGGTAGGGAATGGGCCTTTAGCTAAGGTTACTGCTATATCAAAAGAGGAGATGAACAGTTTCTACCTAAGATGACCTCGACCTTTTGTGACCAAAGAGGATCTCAAGAAGAAAGGATGTGCAAACAGTTAACATGAATTAAGAAGAAAACCGAGTGGAATGCTTTATTGTCTGTTCCCGAGTGGTCTGACAGAGAAATATCAGTGGCCTCAGAGAATGGAGAGGGAGCATGTCCCCATGATCAATTTTTAATAAACATAAATGGCATAATAAATTATGCATGGAGGAATGGTATAAAGCATTAAACAATGGAGAATAAATTATTTAAATGATTAAAAATTGTCTGTCATACATGTAATGTATGAGAACTCTGAATTTTCTCTTCAAGGAAACAGAGCAAGGTTTTATTAAAGGGAGCTTTTTCAATGAAGATTCATTTGAGAGGGAATCACGTGGGGGTCTGCCAGGAAAGGCAGTCGAGCATGGGGCCCAATGTCCTTGTGCTTTCTCTGTAAGTGTGTGAGAATCACCTTGCTGGTGAATGGTTCTCCATCATATGACCAGTGGTACAAGCACTGTCCATCTTTCAGAAGGCTCAAGATCTCTTTCCAGGTAGCCAGGGACAGTGTCGGGGTCAGCAGGACAGTTTCTGTACAGCGTTAACCTTACATGATTCCCCAATAAGAGGCCGTCCCCCTTCGTAGTCCGTTCCTCAGGTACAACCATTTCTGTTCCAGAGAAGTCCCAGCAAGGCATGCCCCCTTCCGACCAGCTGCCTTAGAGGAATCACATTGATTAGAAGCATCATGCTACACCACATGTGTCATTGTTGAGTTCAAATGTAACTACATGTGAACTCCACTCTTCGGTATATTGGTTTTGGCACCTTTACCGGTAAATTTGATCTGCCGTAAGCTCAGTTCCCTTATTTGTAAAAGAGGTGCCCCTAACTGCCACCTCCAGGGCCTGGCAAGGAGGGGATTCTCCGTGAGTGTTTACTGTTAACTACAGAATTAGACGATGATGTTAGAGTCTCAGAGAGGGATGAGAAGTGGAGCTGGGGTGCAGCTTCCCAGTGGAGCACTTGTCTAACACCCAGAAAGCTCTGAGTTCAACCCCCAGCATCAGGAGGGGAAGCAGCAGCTAGGGAGGAATGCAATAGGCCAGAACATCTAGGGCAAAACCCCACGAAGCTAGGAAAGTGCCGTCACCTAATCCAAACAGAAGATCACAAGCTGTGGGCCAGGGGCTGACTTTAGAAATATGGCTTTAAAAAATGCCAGGCAGAGGCCCATGGTGTGCATCATTTCCATTCCCTTACCCCAGCCTGCCTGTGCTCCTCTGCCTGTTAGCTCTGGAAGGAGCCTGAGTCAGAGTTCAGAGTCATTAGTGTGCAAGCTAAATAACTTCCCATTTCCTAGATGCTGAAATGTTTTCATGTAACCTCTGAGCACCTGATGGATGCATACCCTTAGCGGAAAAAAGGAAATGATGAGCCGGGCGGTGGTGGCACACGCCTTTAATCCCAGCACTCTAGAGGCAGAGCCAAGTGCATCTCTGTGAGTTCGAGGCCAACCTGGTTTACAGAGTGAGTTCCAGGATGGCTGGGGCTGTTACACAGAGAAGCCCTGTCTCAGAAAAAGAAAAGAAAAGAAATACGGTTTGCCCAACTGATAAATTTTAGTAAAAATTAAAGGTTCAAAGATGACAACATTTTATGAGCTGTTTCCTTTGCAGTTGTTCCAAATGAATATTTACCCAATCCCAATGTAGACCTTCCATTGATTTGGGACTGTGCAGAAACTGACTAATTAGAAATGTAATTATAGATAGTCATGGCTGATTTTCCATAAATAGTCATGTTTATCAACAAAAGTCCAACTTCAAAGTGTTGTAAAATATGCCATTAAATATATCCCTCTTACCTGTGAGAGTCCATTGTGTCCCTTCTGCTTGAAACTGGTGGTGGAGATGTTTGTGACTTCTTTACTGGCTGTATATGGCAGAAGTAACCCCATGTGGCATTCAAGGCTGTGTCATGACAGGCTGTACTTTGGCCTTCTTCCTCAGAGACTTCCTTGAACAAACATGTAAGAAGACCACCTGGGTATGGTGGTGTACATCCATAATTCTCGTATGAGGGAAGCTGAGGCAGGAGGATTGCCACAAATTCTAGGCCAGCCTGGACTACAAAGTCAGTTTTTTGACCCTATCTTGAAAAAGAAAGAAAGGAAGGGAGGGAGGGATGGAGGGAGGGAGGGACAGAAGGAAGGAAGGGAGAAATCCAGCTAAGGACCAAGGATGATGCATGGTATAGCTCAGTATAGAATATTTTCTTAGTATGTACAAGACCCTGGGTTTGATCCAAGCATTTAAAAAAAAAAAGACAGAAATAAATAAAAGTATAGGTGAAACCCAAGAGGCCCCATGTATGTATTCTGATTGACAATCTCAGGAGCGCCCATCCCGGCCTCCTAGGCTTGTGCCAGACATGTGTGTAAATGAAGAAGCTGTCTTGGAAATGGATTCTCGAGCCCCAGTGTTCTGGCCTGCAGTGAGCTAGTGAACCCGGAGGAGACCACGGAGGTTATGAAAGTCAGTACAGCTGCCTCCACTGTACTGTTTCTGAATTCCTGACGGCGTATGTGATCCATGGGGACTGGG
The DNA here is from genome assembly GCA_902168325.1 of Peromyscus nudipes. Lineage (NCBI taxonomy): Eukaryota > Metazoa > Chordata > Mammalia > Rodentia > Cricetidae > Peromyscus > Peromyscus nudipes. The sequence continues at coordinate 18,449 of CABHPH010125128.1, forward strand.
AAATGGTAGTGGTTTTATACAGCTAGTTTTAAGATCATTTATTTCACAGTAGTAGATACCTGGAGTGTCAGCCAGCAATCTTGCCTGACTTTATATATAGCTTGGTGGTTACCACACAACACATTGTATTTGTAAGGTCATGACCAAAATTCGCTGGTCCTACAACCGTGCTGTACAACTGCTAGTTGCTTTTTTTTTTTCCCCATGAAAGATAAGCAGGGAGACAATAATCTCATTCATGTGCTTTGGTTCTTAAATGTCCCCAAAGGTCCATACCTTAAAGGTTTGGTCCTCAAAGTGTGCCACTGAGAAAAGTTGAAACCTTTGAGATGTGGAGGCTGTCAGGAGGCACTTAGGCTGTTGGGAATTATTGGATCTGGTCTTCCTCGCTGTCTCTGGTTTCCTGGCCTCAGAGTGGGCACTGTAGACCCACTGCACGCTCCTACACTGATGTGACATTGCATCAAAGCAGTGGGGCTGTGAACTGAAACCTCCAAAACTGTGGGCCAAAATCAACCCTGGAAGATGTCTGTCGTCTTAGCTACTGTCCTAACAACACCAAGCTAACTGACATCTAGCTAGTGAGTCAACAGGTCCTTTGGGGCTGGGACTCACAGGAAAAGTGACAAATCCAAGTTCTCCTGACATTTTGTGGCTTGCTTGGAAGGATGTGCCACCGATACTTTTCATTTGTCGGGAACTCAGTACCATCACTTCTAAAGTAGGAACGGTTTCCTTAGTAATGATAAATTGTACAAATGTACAAAAAGGCACTTTGGGTTTTTAAGAATGACAGTACTGTTGGTATCTGTAAACATTTAATGTAATAACCATTTGGGGTTAATGAGTAAGGCTGATAGTTGGTGCTACTAAGAGCATGGTCAACTAATCTGACCCCACAGGGCAGACCAGGCTCTTGGGGCCTGAGGTATCTGGTGCTTGAGAGCTACCTAGCTGAATGACAGTGCCAGTCCTTCCTTCTGGAACTACATGAGTGGTGTTGTTTATGAATGGGTAATCGAGCCAGATGTGTGGAAAAAAAAAAGTGTGGCCAATCACAGGGTACGTGATTGCATTCCACAATTCCCAATGACCTAAAATATTTTTATTACTTCTGTTCACTGTCTATTTAGCCTGACAAGCAGTTGCAAGCCTGTGTCTGGCATAGCACATACGATGCCAGTCAGCGGGGTGGTCTCTGTAGACTGCAGTTGGTCCGTCCAGGCTATGTGGCAATCACCCAAGTTCTCCTGGCGTGACCATCTTACCATTCCTCACTTCCTGTCCCTCCAAGAGCCCACAGGTACTCAAAGCACAGTTCTGAGTGAGTATAGGTGCAGTGCTTTCTTTTGGAATACCTCTCGTTGTATTAAAAATACTGCCAGGAAATTTACTACTTAATAGTAAAGAGAAAACTGAACCAGCTAAAGAGACTTGTTCATTCTTGGAAAGAGCAGTCATGGCAGCCGTGAGAAAGCAGGTCTAGGAAGTGCTTTCACTTACTGAGACAGTGGGAAGATGAGGGTGTTATACATGACTAGGAAGGTTGCCCTAGACTCTGAATCTGCATTTCTATGTTGAATCGTGTTATGTGTACATAAAATAAACAACATTGACAGACTGATGAGGTAGATGTATGGATCTTGAGAATGAGAGGTGTCTCTGTTCTCCATTGCAGGAAGACAGTAATCTTTCATTTCAAAGATGTCAGCTACCTCTTTCCCTCCTAGGAGGAAGTACATCTGCATGGGAGGATGTAGGCGGACTTTTCTTTCCCACCCGTTCCCACATAGCCAACATGGAGAATTAATACTAATTACATGGAGTATTAATACTAATTACAAATGATCGGCCAAGAGCTCAGACTTACTACTAACTAGATCCTACAATTGTGCCATTTACCTCTCTGGCATGTCTTGCTTCCTCTCCATCTGGCTGGCGACTCCTCTGACTCTGCTCTTCTTCCCAGTGTTCTTAGTCTGGTTCTCACGCCTAACTTTATCCTGTCCAGCTATTGGCCAGTCAGCTTCTTTATTAACCCAATCACAACGACATATATTCACACAGTGTAAAGGAATATTCCACAGGGGGATGGGTTGTATTCTATACTGGTGCCATGATGGAATACAAGGCTGTGATCGTGATCCTACTTGGGAGGGTCCAGAACTGACCGGAGCCAAGGCCAAGATCACTGCAGGAAGTAGAACTCTCTCCTGCAGTACTTACCCGCAGGAGGGCAGACAGTTTTCTCATCATTCTAAACCTTCTAACCGAAGGGAACTGAATTGGGAGGGGCTCCAGAGGAAGGATGCTTATCACTGAGCTGGGACAGGAAGAGCCATGTGGATAGAGGCTTCTGGTTCCGCGCAGTTCAGTGGGGTTAAGGTTCATAGTCCCTGTGGAGGTGGAAACACAGCTGTTGGGTTACTCTTGAGCGCTGTTTCCCTGACTGATGCTCAGTCCGTTTAACATCCTTTACTGGTAAGTCAGCTGTGGCCGTAAGCGGAGACCACAAATCGACTATGCTGGTAGGTCCAGAAGACAGGAGGCAGGTCTTACCACAGAGCACTCCTGTGAAGGGAAGCAGCGTGGCTGGGAGGCAGAATTACTCTCCTGGAGAAAAACTGTTTAGGCCAGATCCTTTATCGGGGTTTCTGCAGAAAAGGCAGGTCAGGACAGGGTAGGCCATTCAGGCTGGCTAGTCTGAGTTGCTTTGGAGGACTGTAGGCTGTGGGGGTGGTCCCTAGTTGCCTGGTACGTGGCCCTGGGATGGCAAAGGCCTCCTCAGTGTATGACAGAGGAAGTCTGGCTCTACGTTAGTGAGTTTGCTTATCAGGAGCCTAGTCTTGGCTGAACCCTTGCCATCTTAAGAATTGGCTGGCCCTAGGGCAGGGTCTGCCTGAGCCAGAAAGCTTTGGTTGTCTTTGAAACGTTGAAACCTCTTAAAACACGTGTTAGTGTTTGCATATGCATACACGGTACACAGGTGAACCATAGATGGCTGCTGTTCATGGACTCTGGGATATGCAAACCATGGTCTTTGAGAACTGGAATCACACCCAGCATGACGACGCTGGCACACCAAGTGTCCCCAAGAAGGAGACTCATTTCTGGTCACTCGAAGAGTGTACTTGTGGTATGGGAAGATGCAGGAAGTGGCCATCGCTTTTTCAAAGCCTTCTCTCTCTTTCTCTGGCAGGGAGAGTTGCATTTAGGTAACAAATATGTTGCCATGCAAACGACACAAAGGCCAAGTATAATCCTCTAGTCTCAGGCCACAGATGGGTTGTAGGTTCCCGTTTGGTTGTTTGTTTGGTTGTCTTTTTCTTTTTCTTTTCTTTTTTTTTTTTTTTTTTGATAGCCCAAGGCAGTCTGTCATCATGACAATCCAGGACGGTGGTGATGCTTGCTTTGTAACATTAACTTGGTACTTTTAATCAGTCTAGGTGGCTCTTTAAAGCTATATTTGCATATCTTGTAGATTCTGTAGCACACGGTACTTGAAAATAACGCATTTTCTCCCGCATGTGTATTTCTTCTTGCTAGGAGAGTTTCACACCTATAAAATCTGTTTACTCGAAATATAGCCAAGCTTGATAAATATTATAGTTTATAGTAGTCATTTTCCAGTAATCAAGGACGTAGAGTTTATTAAAAACCAGAGCCAGAAAGGGGATGGTTTAGCCGGTAAGTGCACTGGCCGTGGAAGCCGACTGACTTAAGTTCCATGTGTAGGACCCACACGAAGGTGGAAGGAGAGAACTGAGTCCACGGAGTTGTCCCCTGACCTCCACACACATGTATTGTGGCACAAATGCCTTCCTCCCATCATGCATTCACACACAGTAATAAGTATGTTTTTAAAAATTGATAAAAGCAAAACTTGCGTTCAGCTCAGTATAACGTGCCACAGACTCCTCTTCAGGCTCCTTCTGCAATTGTGATTGGTGCTCCGTGGTACCCAGTGTGAAAATGCAGCCTGTACAAAATGTTCAGGAGACATATTTCAATAAACACACTTCGTGTTAGTAAACAAAGATGGCTGATTATTTCTGTATATTAATTTGTCCTTGGAAGTTAATTGATGGGTGTTATGTCGCATTTAGTACCTAAGTATGTCATTGAGGTATACAACAGTAATTTAGTAAATTTTAGGCATCATCCAGAGAACCAACTTTATTTCTAGAAGCTGATTGAAGGCAAAGAAAATAATAGATGCTGATATACAAAATACAGTGTTTCTCATCCATTATGGCTGTTACTAATTAATAAACTCTTGACAGATGTCTGTGTTTTGTAAATTTACTTCCTTTGCAGAACATGTAATTTAGGCTGTCTGCAGCCACTTCAAAATCAAAATCAGAGTCCAGGAAAAAAAAACATGATAAACACATCAGGTTGGGTTTGATGTTGCTCAGCTGGATATGACCCACACTCTAATTATAACCTGAATAAATCTGCGGCTTCACACAACCAGATTCTGCCTGGAGTCACCCACGCCAGTGCCAGAGGCCTTGAAGAACATATCTCTTTAATCCAGGTTTTTCCAAAAGGACTTGAGTAAGAGTCCTAGGCTTATACCATGTAAACACTTCCCCAAAGTTCAGTGAAGATCCCTGTTCCTCCCCAGCACACATGGCTCATCCCTGTTCCTCCCCAGCACACATGGTTCATCCCCATTCCTCCCCAGCACACACGGCTCATCCTAAGCCTGGTTTTCTTTCTCCCAGCTACATGGCTTCTCACGAGCAGCGATGCTTTTCTTGTTGGTTTGTCATGGAGATGTTGTAATTCTTGTACCATATTCTAGTTTCTAGTCAGATGCAAATATCTCCAAATCTAGGAACAAATATGCTTCGATACCCCTGCAGCAGCCTTGTGGAGCTCTGATCCTACTTTCTGACTGGCTATGACTTTCTTCAATGATCTAAACTTAACTTCATTTCTCCTAATTCCCAAATACCCTTTATTTTCTGCATGCAGAACACCCCAGAAATGAAGTTCTTTGCTTCACTAGTTGTCTCTCTTTCTAATTTAGAACTTCTCAAGAGTAAAAGTCCCTACCTGTCAAGAGTGACAGCATCCACCATTTTTGCAGTGCGCTGGTTCAGGTGCATCAGATTTAATACTTGCAAAAATGCCCCTGTTAAAATGAGAAAACTAGGACCCGAAAGAAAGAAAGAATTCACTGCACCTAGCAAGTAATGGGTCTGTTTGAATCCAGGCATGCTGATTTCAAAATCCCTCAGTTGTGAAATGATAGGAACTTGTTCACCAATTCTACCTTGTTCTGTGTTCTCGTTGTTGTGAGAGAGTGGGATAGATGAGCCCAAAAGGAAGATTGTTCAAACAATTAGATGTTCTCTTGATCCCATACTCAGCGTGGGAAAACCACAAATTCTGAAATGGCAGGGCGCCTGGCAAGGGGCACCTTATCATTCTGGATCTTGCCCAGCATCCTTGGCGCATTTGTGAACTGTTTGTGTTCCTTGTTCTGGTTTATCTACCGTTCAGTCGACACGAAATGAGCAGAGCGGTCTAAAGTGCTCGCCACAAAAGCGTGAGGACCTGAGTTTGATCCCCAGAGCCCAAATTAAAAGCCTAACGTGGTGTTTCTGTAATCCAAGGAGACAGCGGGACTCCAAGTGGAGACAGGAGGAGGGTGTCTGAGGCTTGCTGGCAGCCAGGCTAGCAGAATCTGTGAGTTCTGGTCACTGAGAGACCCTGCCTCAAAACAGAGAGGGCAGTGGAAGGAGATGGCTGATGCTAATTTCTGTCTTTCACGCACACTCACAACACACTGCGCAGCATATGAGTGCAGGCTTCGTGGTTCTTAGCACTGTCTTGGCTACGTCCAGAATTCTGTGTTTATGAGGGTGCTTAACCTCATCCTGGATGATAGCAGGGCTCTTCTGCTTTATGACTAATGGTGATTTCTATTCCCGAAATATTTTGCATTGCATAATTATCATCTTGAAAACACTCATACTTACATAACTCACCTTTATAATAGGGACTTTCTAAATGTTACTTTACCTTTCAGGTATCTCTTTTTTCTTTTTATTGAAAATAGCTTTTTTTTTCTCATGTATGTATCCTGATTATAGTTGTCCCTTCCTCTCAGCTCTTCCCCACCTCCCCTCCCATCTGGTTCCACTCTCTTTCTGTCTCTCAATGGCAAATAAACAGGCCTCTAAGGAATAATCATAAAGCAAAATATAATATAATAGGAACTAAAAATCAACACACTGGAATAAGACAAAACAAAAAGAAAGAAAAGAGCCCAAGTGAGGGACAGAAAAAGAGACCAGCTCATTCTCACTCTTAGGAATCCCATAAAAACACTAAACTGGAAGCTATAATATATATGTATATATATGTGTGTATATATATTATATGGTATATATAAACTGGAAGCTATATATATATAGTAAAAAAAGAGAATATATATAAAATAAAAATTTAAAAATAAGATAAATTTTTTAAAAAAGAAAGAAAAGAAAGGTCCTGGCAAGCATTGTGAGGCAAGGAACCACCAAAGATGCCGTGGGGTTCCTTGTCTGTTGGTCCTCCAGTTCTGGGCACGCAGCCTGCCCTTAGGAGCAGTTTGTTTCCCCAGTGGGACTCCCTGGGAGGAAACTAAACTTTCATTCGCTAGTGGCTATCAGTTGGAGATAGCGTCTGGGAGATAGATAGTTAGGGACGGGGCATGTGTTCCCGCATCTGGGAGATAGATAGTTAGGGATGGGGGCATGTGTTCCCGTGCCCTTTCAGCTCTAGAGCCCCGTCTGGAGCAGACCCATGCAGCCAGCAGGGCTTTCCTATGTCTCTAGCCAAGTTTTTTTTTTTTATACGAACAAAGGAATTTGTCATTTCCTTTCTGTGTCTTGATTAACAATAAAGATGAATGAATGTCTTGGTTATTTGTAATCCAATTCCGTTATGTCAAAAAAAAAAAAAAAGCCGACTTGGTTTATGGCATCAGGCTGCGTGGTATGCCAAAGAGTGACCCTGCTAGGTAGGGCTCTGGCTTTGGGGGCGGACGGTCCAAGTCCTGATAATTCCAGCTTCCATGACATTGCGAGAACACAAACAATGTTCCACTGTGTGGTGCACCATCGAGAGAACTTCGGTGACCTTTTAACTCCCCTTTAACTGTCCCAAGGGCTCACAGAAAGGGCGCGTGCAGTCTTTTTGTATGAGAATTAAGGGGGAAGCCTTTGCGTGATGTAATGCTTCAAAAATCCCCCCATTTCTGAGGGAAGCAGTCCCTGTGGTCTGTCTGGACAAGCTGACTTCCACTGTGAGGCTCCGACTGCCAAGTGCTGCACAGTGCTCCGTTGCTTCAGAGCAGGGTGCATGGGCTCTGTGCTCCTCTCTCTCAGAGACTGAGCAGCAAGGGGGCAGGCCACAGAGGCACTGGAAATGACACTGGTGTAGTCGGAAACTTTGGTACCAAATCCCAGTTCCATCGCTTATTTACTAGTTGGGGGAAATCCCTTTAATTCTTGGAAGGTTGCTCTCTCCATTTGAAACGCGAGGATGATTAAAAATGATGTGATTATGTGAAAACAAAAAAAATACCCTTCGCAGGCATTCTACCACTTCTTCTTTGTGGTCCTAGCCAGAGTTTCTGACCGGTGAACAGTTACTGGAAGGTTTAAATTGTTTCTAGACCTCTGCCCCTCCTCCTTTTTCACCATCACTCCAGTCTCTGAAAAATTAAGTGTGGAATTGAAACGTTAGCTGTCGTTCAAATGCACGCCCTGTAAATGTAAAATGCAAAAACAAAACAAAAACAAAACAAACCTACACAACCAACACATGAAGTTTATGGCCAGAATTTCTTCCACCCCACCCCTAGCCATATCAATGCTTAAATAAATGACAGACATCCCATTTTCAGAAAAGAGAAGTGTATGGGGACTTTACTACCTTACGTTCTTAGCTATCCATTAGGAAACTCGGTTGAATTCCTTAACTCTTTAGAGCATGCACTAACATTCCCGTGATCCTGCCTAAGGTAGATGCCTCAGCTGGTGACTCTGGTAACTAGGAGTGAGGTGGTCAGAGACACCTTGGGCAGCCTCCCTCCTGCAGACATGTTTGCAGATTTTCCTAGTGTCTGTGGGTCTCAGAGCCTAAAGTTTGCAGAGATTTTCCCCAGGATGTTCTTGGCTGTGTCCCAGCCCTGAGTTCCTGGCTGCCTCTCTACCCGATGCTTACCCACATTATTGGTGAGAGGTATAGCCCACCCTCCATACAGGAAGGGGGAAAGTCTGTCTGTCCTGGTAGACTAGAGCCTGGTGTGGTGGTACTCCCGTAATGCCAGCACCCCAAAAGCTGGGGTAGGAGGATCACAGATTTGAGACCAGTCTGGGCTTCATAGCAAGACCCTGTCTCATCCCTGGGCCCTCAAAAAGAACAGTTCCTGATGCCTGTAGAACGTCACCCCTTTGCTCTGCCATTGTTACTAACACAAAGCTATCCTTTCATTTCCATAAACAGGGACTTGACCATTACCAGGACCCAGCTGGCAGTGCTCTGGCATTCACCCTGAAAGGTCACATGATTTGATATCGAGAGAAAAGTACAGGTAGGATTTCTAAACCATTAAAATTGAAAGCACATATTCTCAGTCAAGGTCAGAAGATATCATAGTAATAAAAAGCATGGCCAGTCAGCAAAAATTAAAACTAAAAAGGAAATGTAGCAATACGTATACTAAAGTGGTGGTGTAAGAGAAACAAATGTTAGTAGAGTAAGTTCTAATAAAATTTATGGCCAGAGGGTGGTGGCACGTGCCTTTAATCCCAGCACTCAGGAGGCAGAGGCAAGTGGATCTCCTTGAGTTCGAGGCCAGCCTGGACTACAGAGCGAGTTTCAGGACAGGCACCAAAGCTACACAGAGAAACCCTGTCTCGGGAAAAAAAAAAAAAAAAAAGAAAAACCAAAACAAAAAAAAAAACCCAAAAAACAAAAAAACATTTGGTTCTCAGATACATTAGAAGATAAGCTAGGGACATAGCTCAGGAGCAGAGCACTTGCCTGCCATGATTGAGCCCTGTGTTCAGCTTCTAGCACAAGAAAAACAGAAACTCTCTGGCTGTCTGCTGTGTTCAGGGTTGTATGTCAGTTGTCATTACAGAGAAAGGATGAAAATTAGGCGATAGCTGGTAAATGCTAACTAACAAAATTAGGAATAAAGATACTAATATTAACTATAAAAAACTTGGGCAAAGTCACAGAAGAAGAGTATAACTCCCAGAAGAAAACTTATCCATAGTGAACATTAATGTGAATGTCTTATCATTTAATTAGTAAAGCAAAATGTGTTGGTGCAAACAAAATAATACAAATGAAATATAACAAAAATAAAAATACAAATACACTTCCATAATTTAACAAAATTAAATGACATTAGGATCACTATTGACTTAACCAAATAGAAATAAAGTATTTGTAGAAAATGACTGAATGAATACTAGTTTAAAAACTTTTGTTCCATTGACCAAAAAATGAAAGAAAACTAGACATGAGTTGAACACACATGGCAACAGAAAAGTATTGAAACTTTGTGGATGTGTGTGTGTGTGTGTGTGTGTGTTTAAAACATGTTTTTACTTATGACATGGGAAATTCAGTGTATTTATGACTATAGCTAATACTTTAACATTTGTATATAATGTGAATGATAGGGTCAAGATAGCTGGTGTATCTATCACATAGTCTCATTTCTTTGTTTCAAACAAGCAAAATTCTCTCTGTTGCTCTCTGCTTTAAATAACAATGAATTGTTAGTCACAGTTGTCTGGTTGTGCTAAAGGACATTTAAACTTATTCCTTCCATCTAGACGCACCCCTGTATCTATTGGTCATCTCCTTTCTCCCTCTTTGACAGAAGTTGGTACCAGGAGTGGGGTATTGCTTTGATAGACTTGACCATGTGTTTGTTTGAAGGAATGTGGACTTTGGTACTTTGGGTTAGGAAAGCAATGGAATGATTTCAGCACTGCTTAATGGGACATACAGGTGGAATGGAAGACAGTGGTGCTGAGGGTGATTTGAACCTGGCTCAAGAGGTTTCAGAGGAGAATTTTAGTATGTTGCCTAGAGATCATTCTTGTGATATTTTAGTGAAGAATGTGGCTGTTTTTTTCCCTTGTCCAAAGAGTCTGCCTGAGACTAAAGTAAAGAAATTTAGATTAATTCCATTGGCAGAGGAAATTACAAAAGAGCTCAGTATAGACTCTGTCATGTGGTTATTAATGTTAACTCTAATGAAAGTTTCTAATGGAAAGGAGCAAGCTAAAAAAGGAAAAATACAAAATGTACAATTTGAGGAGAAAGGGGGCACCAGGAAGTAAAATGGAGCTAAATCCTGTGTCCAAGGAGATAAGCAGATTTAAGGAAACCTACTGTTAAATAGAATAAAGGGAATAGAGACCTCAGGGCAAGATCCCACCCAGCTAAACTTCCGACTTGTGAAAAGGAATTAAGGAATAGCTTAGGTTCTGAGCTAAATCCCAACACAGGAGCATGTAGATCTCTGAGTTCAAGTCCAGCCTGGTCTGCAGAACAAGTTCCAGGACAACCAAACTTAGGCAGTGAAGGAAACCATGGAAAACAGAAAGTTAGTGAAGATGTAATTGAACAAAGGGGCCATGTTTCAGCCCCAGCAAGCAGCAGAACTTGGCAGCTTTGGCCATGTGGTTATGGCTTTAGACTCAAAGATACAAGAAAGGGTTATAAAATTTTCCTCCGAGACTAAGGAAAGCTGCTGAGGCCAGGCATGTGTCAGGGGTGTCCCTGCATGGAGGCCTAGAGAGGCCATTGTGTGAAGCTGTGAAGGAGAAGTCTGGATTGCTTTGGAGAACCTAAGATGTTAGAGATGCCAGAGTCATGGGATACCTGCTGAGGAAAGCTGCTAACATCAAGTGGAACCAGCCCAAGAGAAAGAAGTGTGTTGCAGTCAACAAAACTGAAAGGAGTTGGAGATCTGAAGAGCATTTTGACATCAGACATGGAGATGCAGATTTTAGAGTTTGCCCAGCTTGTTTTTGGCCTTGCTTTAGTCCAATATTTCCTTACTATGCTCCCTTTCCTCCATTTTGGAATGGTAATGTATATCCTGTGCCATTATATGTTGGAAATATGTGATCTTTTTTTGTCGTTATTGTTTTTTTTTTTATTTTATAGGATATTACAATTAAGAGATTGCATGAATCTCAGAATAGACTTTGAACTTTGGACTTTTAAACATTGTTGAGACTGCAATAGACTATGGGGACTTTTGAAATTGGACTAAATGCATTTTGCATTATGTTATGGACACAAGCCTATGGGGGACAGGGAGTGGAATGTGGTTTGAATAGGTATGGCCCCCATAGACTCATGTGTTTGCATACTTGGCCTATAGGGAGTGGCACTATTAGGAGGTGTGGCCTTGTTGGAATAGGTGTGACCTTGTTAGAGGAAGTGTATCACTGTTGGGGCAGGCTTTGAGGTCTCATCTACGCTCAAGCTATGCCCAGTGTACAGTTCTTTCCCTGATGCCTGTGGATCCAGATGTAGAATTCTCAGCTCCTTCTCCAGCACCGTGTCTGCCTGCATGCCACCATGCTCCTGCCATAATAAGAATGGACTAAACCATGAAGCTATAAGCCACCCAACTAAATGCTTTCCTTCATAAGAGTTGCTGTGGTCATGTGTGTCTTCACAGCAATGGAAATCCTAAGACACTCTTCTATCACCCTTCTCAGCCCCTATTAGCACTGCTCTGTCTCTATATCCTCAAGGTCAACTCTTTCACATGTGAGAACATGTGATATTCATCTTTCCTCCTATGCCTGCTTTATTTTAGTTAGCATTATGTTCTCTGGTTCGATGGACGTTGCAGCGAGGTTTCATTCTTTTCCGTGGCTGAGCAATGGTGCATGCATATGTATTCCACATCACCCTCTGTGGGTGGACAGCCTGCTTGACTATCGTGCTGAGCTGCGATGAGCATGGGAGGATCGGTGTCTGGTCACCGTACTGATTCCTCTCCACAGTGATGGGAATGTAGGGTCTTCCCGCAGTTTTGTTTTGAGTTTTTTGAGGAACCTCCATGGTGTTTGGCATAATGCTTGCCCTAGTTTACATGTCCACTAAGAGTCTATGAAAGTTCCCCTTCTTTGCATCCTCCACCAGCATTTGTTGCTTTTTTGTTTGTTTGTGAGAAAATAGCCATTCTACCCAGAGTTAGATGCTATCACGTTGTGGTTTTGATTGGCATTTTCCTAATGGTCAGATTGAACTGAGCTTGTAGGTTGGCTTCAAACTCATCAGGGGTCACTGGACAGTTGAGTGAATTCTAAGTTTGGTTACTCATTGGTGAAGTAGAGATGATCATAGCTAAGTCACAGGATTGCAGTGAGAATTAAAAACATCTATCTGTAAAGCACTTAGCTTCACGTAAGTGGTAAGGATCTGGTAAATGACTGATGAAAACAGCCAGTGTAACACTCTTCTAGGCCCTTCTGGGTGCTGGTAAGATGATTAGGGACCATCAATACTTTAGCACTTTTTACATGGGGATGAAACAAAGAGCAATGTTTATAGTGTTTATAGCGGATGAAAAAGTTGAGCATTTTGTCTGTGACTATTTGTGTAATATGGCAGTGGTGAACGGTTGGGTTAGTCTCCACACCATTAAAAAAAACAAAACAAAACATGATGCTCCCAGAACAGAACAAAGGAGAGAGGTTCTGGCCGCGGAGAAGGGAACAGTGGGCTCCACCAGTCTGCACTTGCCTGCTGCCCTGAGTGGGAAGCAGAAGCAAGGGCCCTCACCCACCCCTGTCTGCCTGCGGAGGGTGTGCACTCCTCATCTGCCAGGCTGGATTTCTCCAAGCCTGGGGCAGCACCACCAGCTCCTCAGGCATGGAGTGAAGACATCGCTAAAGGAGTCAGAAAACAAACCCTGAAAAGAGTTTAATCCCCACACGTCTTCTGTGCTCAGAACTTGGTTTGAATTTGTAGTTTGAGGTAAAGTTAGACTGTATGTAGAAGGAATTAAAAATCCTTCATTAAAAAAAAAAATCTGTAGACACTCTCTACTACCTACTTTAATCAAAATATTTGCTCAGTTTCGGGGAAATAAGGGAAGATAGTTAAATGATATTCATTAGAGTTAATTGACCATTGTTTCCCTTGCCCGAGACACCATCAAATGTAAGATAATTTCTTAGCTTTTAGTGTGTTTTTCTTTGTCCCAGAAAAATGTCAGCTATGGACTTACATTAATGTTTCAATATCAGCTTACAAATTGTTACTTACATATCCTATTAACATGTAAAATGTTAGTGATCGAGGTCACTGGGTGTAGACTGCATGGGCTCTCTGTACTATCTCAAATTTTCTGTAGCTTTTCAAATGCTCTAGAAAACAAAATCCTAAAGATTGCAAGGTTGGGGAGATAGCTCAGTAGTTAATATCTTTACCACACAAGCCTAAGGACAAAGGTTTGGATCCAGAACCCATGTAAATGCTGGTTGTGTGTGGCGTCCACTTGTAGTTCCAGCCTCCGAAGGGAATTTCAGGGCCATCTGGCCACCAAGGTTAGTCATATTGGCAAGCTCTGGGATTGATTGAGAGACCCTTCCTTGATGAACAAGGTGGAAGAGCGAGCTCTGGGATTGATTGAGAGACCCTTCCTTGATGAACAAAGTGGAAGAGCAATTGAAGATGATTCCCAACATCAACCTTGGACCTTCATCTGCATGTGGACGCACATACATGTGCAACTCATACATGTGTGCCCAAACATGTGAAAAAATACATACACATACCTGCACACCACACATGAAAATAGAAAAAATTAAATCTTAAAAATTTTAAATTAAGTCTTGAAATTTTTTCATTTAAATTTTAAAAACAGAAGAAGCATCCACATGGAGAAGCCAGGAGAGGCGTTTGAAGACCTTTACTGACATCATGCACCACAGCACACAAGAACATGCAGATCTGCTTAGTGGAAAACAGAGCTAGAAACTAAACTCAGAATGTGAGACGTGTAAATGCTGCCACACGTTCACATAGAGCCCTTACTGTTTTCCATCCACAAAGCTCTTTGCAATGTCTAATTCCAAGATGGTGAAGAATTACCGTTATTCATATTGTAGAGCTAATGTCATGGCTATAGTGTGGACAGCCATCTTGGCTCAGCTGGCTAATCCAGATGTACAATTCAGTCCCCAAACCAGCCATTAGCTGTCAAAATAGGAGAATGGTTACTCGTGTTTCCAAAGCCAGAGCTGTAATCATGTGGTGGCCCTTTGGAGTCCTAACCACTGTCCACAGCTCTCATTCAGGGCTAGTTTCCTTACTGCGGGAGCTCATGTGGAAACCACACTGAAGTATTACATGGGAAATGGTTTTGACATTTGACACTTGTCTATAGTTTACCTTGCTGAAATCCAAAAACAAAAATCTCTTTTATAGCATTTTTAAAAAAGAATTATGCTAGGGTGGCCAAAAAGAAACCATCTTGGGTTATTTTTTATTTATTTATTTATTTTTTTTGTAGGAGTCAAGTTGAACAAATTGGAGAATATTCCCGCTGGTCTAGGACATAGTTTTGTACCCACATACCACTTCCTACAGCCCCAATTTCTTGTGTGTTTGGACCCTCCTGAGAGCTGGGGTGATTATCAGAGGAAAGAGGCTGGCCAGACGGGAAACTTAGAAATGGCCCTGTGAGTCTCCTCTCCTGTCCAGGGCAGAAAGGGACATAGCCAGGGGCACCCCCCCACTTTCCTGACAGGCTAGCATCAGTTACTTAGTTCACGGAGGCCGACAACACAGTGGCTTTGTTTTCTAACCTAAGAATTAGGGCACAGTGTCTGACAGCCCTACTAAAGAGGCTGGATGAACTTGAGACTCTCGAGTTCAGGTTGAGTGGCCAAGGTTGCAGCAGGACCCAGAAATGTGAGCCAAGACCTGGCTCTGTTCTGCTGGTGGTAGTGCGTCCCCTAGAGGAGAGTGTGGAGATATCTTGGGAACAGCACCATCAAAAGCCCTTCCCTGGACATCTCCAGGGTGAGCATCAATATCTGGAACCCACCTGCAGGAGAGGGTCTAAACACTTGGCTTCCATATGGGTTATTCTTTTTCAGTTGTGGAACCCCAACTCTAGACTGGATTGACTGGGGCCATGGACTCTTTCCCTTCCCTGCTTCCCTGTCTCATAACGTGGAGTCTACCCCCAGCCTTATTTCCTCTTTACCTGTACCTTATGAGCTCCCCAAAGAAGCCAGGGAACCACTAGTAGGAAATGGCCGTTTCTATAGGCGCAGGGCCACCCCGGGTGAGAAGGCAGCTGGCCGATTGTATCACATGCCTCTGAGCAGTTAGAGAGGCAGCAGCAGAAGAAGAAGGTGCAGTGAGGAAGTGCAGTGTCACATGCAGCCTCACAGGAAGCTGCCAGAAGATAGCCGAGGACTGCAGTGCTCAGTCGTTTTTTTTTTCCCAGAGGATTAAAGCAACTCAGGTTAGTGCCTTTTTCTTTCTAACAAACCCTCCACGGTGGCTCTAAAATACCCACCTGATTGACTCCCTTCCCTTGAACCGACTTTAAGTGTGTCTCTAATGAGAAGAAACTGCCCTGGCTTTGAATGTAAGAGCCTGTGCAAAGCTGGTAACCGCACGTTGTTAGAGGAACAAACATTGAGCCACTGTGGTGAAAATGAATTTCTCAGAATCGCTGGCTTCCTTGTTTAGAACTTCTGTGCCTTTAAAAAGAGCAAACTTCAGATGTTCATGAAGTAAGTTAGTTCACGGAATGCAGCTAAGCCTCTTCTCATTTTTACTTATTAGCACAAATCTGAAACAAGACCGATCAACTTGTGTTTGCAGACATGGGGGGCGTTAGAGAAGACAGAAATACCGTGGGTAAAAATGTGTTTCAAGGCTCTGTGCAAAAGCTTCTTGTTTTATGGACTTTTAGCTCATGGAACCTATCTTTTGGCTTGCATTTCATGACAATAACTTCTCAGGCCTATACATTTTTTCCTTCTCTCTCTCTCTCTCTCTCTCTCTCTCTCTCTCTCTCTCTCTCTCTCTCTTCCTTACTAACACGAGCTGTGGGTAGAGAAGAGGGGGTAGGGCAGCTTGAGTGTAGATGGGGAAGTCCTCAGTTTGAGAAACCACACAACCTGGACTAAAGTTGAGCCGCTTTGGAGAGGCTGCAAGGCCTGGTGGTGACTAGAGCCTTCTAGAGCCTTCTGTCTCCATCTTGTGCTTCAGATGGTAAAGAAGATCGGGTGAGTCTAGCACCGTGTCAGCAAGGTGGGTAAAGGGTTGTGTGAGAAGTTCTCAGGGGCATCTACCCAGTCCGGAGCATCATCCCATGGCTGCCGAGGGAACATTTTCATGAACAGCAAAGTCCACAGAAATTCTAGCTCAGCAACTGGCTGCTTCCAGACCTGTAAGGAGCAAGAAAAATGTCTCAAGAGGAGTCAAGAGGAGGAAGGAGGTCACTTCACTTGAGTGGCAAAGCATTAGAACAACTGAGTTACAGAGAGGTGGTTTTGCTTTTGCTGGGGCTGGGACTGGGGCTGGGGCTCAGCCTCATGTGCACAAAGCCCCGGGTTTGATTTTAATTGCGGCACCATATAAACTGGGTGTGGCCACGCACATGCTTGCAATCTCCGCATTTGGGAGGTGGAGGCAGGGGAATCAGGACTTTAAGGTCATAATGTCTTTAAAGTCCGTCGGAGCTGCAAGAGACCTTGTCTAAAAACAAACAAACAAACAAACAAACAAAAAACAAATAGCAATAACGGGTGGGGGTGGGGTGGGTGGGGACACGACTAGGATCAGCTTCCTGTTTCCTCTTCGTCTTGGGTCTAGCTTGAGCATTCTAACGTGCCTGTACTGAAAAACAGGGGGTGAAAGGTTAGTGGGCTCACGTGTTGTTTACATTCCAGTAATGCTAAATAACCAGGACAGTGATGAAAGTTAAAGCGCACTGTTGGATTGCAGCATTACTTTTCATTTTTTTACTATCCTGTTGTGCAAGAAAGTGGAGAGGAAGCTGGTGCTGAGGGAGGGTTCTCTAAGCTGAGACCGGAGCCTTGTTGTTTTCCTAAAACCATGCCCGAGTGCTGACAGAGGCAGAGAGTGATTTCAGCGGGTGGGACCGAGCACACTGGACTTCTCTGCCCTTGGAGCCTTTGGTACAAACACCTGATGGAGACAGTGAGGTGGGGGTTTGCAGCGGGTCGCCGGGCGCTTGTTGTATGGTGCTGCCCCAGAGCACCAGAAAGAGGCTTGTAGCTTAGCGACGGCTGGGCATCCCTCAAAGGAGCACCTCTTT
>CABHPH010125129.1:0-12035 GCA_902168325.1 Peromyscus nudipes
TGTCCTATTGGTAAGTTTTTGTTATATTCATTTTATTAAAAAAATGGGGGCTGGAGAGATGGCTCATGGGGCTGGAGAGATGGCTCAGAGGTTAAGAGCACTGACTGCTCTTCCAGAGGTCCTGAGTTCAATTCCCAGCAACCGCATGGTGGCTCACAACGTTCTGTAATGAGATCTGGCGCCCTCTTCTGGCCTGCAGCCATATATGCAGGCAGAGCACTCTATACATAATAAATAAAATAAATCTTTTAAAAAAAAATCCTATTAGTGAACACATAGGAAAAGAAAAATCGTCCTTACATTTTAAAGTCTTAAGTCAAAGAAGACAAATTAAAAATATGTGATTGGGTATAAGTTCTATGACTGAATATAAACTGCTTTACAAGGACTGGGTAAGAAAAGAAGAAGGTATAACATAAACACAGCCTGCTAGAACTCCTGGAAATTACCATTCTTTCTAGCTTGAAAGAAAACCACTATGTACCTCTATGTTTTCACATGAACGTGTCCCTTAAAAAGACAGAGAAGGGATACTTATAGCAATTAGCCATTGCCACTTGGCCAAATCAGAATTGTTGAAAACAAATATCTACTATTTAGTATAGAATAATCAGAAGCATGTCTTTTTGCAGTTCTCTGTATCAGAGGGATGGGCAAGATTGACTTTGCAGGGGCCTAGAAACTTGGGTGAAGGTCGCAGTTGGCAGGAAGTCAATTTCCTCCTGTCTGGTCAGAGCAAGTTGTTATCACAGTAGACATTTTAACATTTGTGTCTGTATTTTACCACACGTCAGAATTTGTTTTTCTACTTGTAAGAGAATTTTCATAGACCTCCATAAGTCAGTGAGTTTCTTGGGATTGGTATTGTACAATAACAATTTTATTGTTAACTTATTAACACCCAGACTTCTGTCAGTTTAATTAATCTGGGGTGTGCTGCACTATAGAAGAAGACGTGTATGCATCATTATAAATCTTCTTGAGTAAGAAGATTGCAACATGCAACAAGGAGAGAGGCAAGAAAGAATTTCCTAAGTACATGTCGGCTGACTACTGACAGTCCAGTTTGGGACTGACCCAGGAATGTTGCCCAGCCAAGATGCAGGTAGATGGAGCACACTGATCCCTGAAAGAGACGAAGAGTGAGCCCATGTCACGCCAGCTTTTGGCAGTGCCATCATTTGGTGGGAACTCCAGGGAATAAGCCAAAGGAGAAGCATCTGAGATGTTTCTTGGTGACAGTGTAACTGGTCTTAATATAGTTAGATCCAAAATCTTCAAGTTTTTTATTACTTTGCTGAGAACTCTTCTAAGTACATTTAAAAAGTGGTGACATTTGCTCATTTGTGCACAGTTTACTGAGCAGTCTGGATTCTCTGGGAATGAGATAACTAATATATGTATTAGCTACTTTCCCGTTGCTATGATAAAAGGCCACTTAGAAAAAAGAGAATTTACTTGGGCTTTGATAGCAGAGTGTTAAAAGTCCGTAATGGCAGAGTAAAGGCGTGTGGAAAGAGCAGGAACCTAAAAGCTCACATGTTAAACTATAAGTCCATAAAAGAGATAGAAAACTGGGGATAGCACAGGATTTTAAACCTCAAAGCCTACTTCCAGTGGCATACGTCCTCTAGCAAGGCCACACCTCTCAAGCCTACCCAAACAGTGCCACCAACAGGTGGCCAAGTCTTAAAACATCTGAGCCTGGGAAGAACGTTCTTAACAAAATATTCCCTGGCTTCCGTGGACTCCTGTCTGCATCGTAACGCAAATTAAATTTCACCCGACTTCAAAAGTCCTCATAGCCTTTCCGTGCCATCACTCTAAAACACCCACAGTTGAAAGTCTCTTCTGAGATTCAAAGCAATCCCTTCATTCTAGTGCCCTGCAAAATAAAAAAAGTTACACAATTCAACATGTACATTATATGCAGAATATACGTTATCATTCTAAAAGGGAATGATTGGAGGCATATTCAGAAAATACTGAACCAAAACAAGACTGATACCAGCCCAGCAAACTCTAAATGTCTCCATATCTAATGTCAAGGTGCTTAGCTGGATTCACCCTTCTACATTCAGCGAACGTCTCTTCCCTGGGCTGATTCTACTCCCTGTCAGCAGCTTTCCTTAGCATATGTCTCATGTCTCTGGTATTTCCAACACCTTTAGGTGTCCAATATAACTGAGTCTTCACTTCTACATCTTCACACAAAGGACTCAGAGCATCTTGCTCTCTCGGGATCTTCATGCAGGGGCTTCCCTGCCACACATTGCCAGCAACTCTCTGAAAATATGGAGAAAGAGTTCACAATGTCCTTTCTCTTGTGTCCTTCATGACTCAAAAGCCACATCAGCAACACTACCAAGGTGGGCTGCCAACTTGGAATGGACCACTGGACCCTTGAATGACATTTTCAGAAGCCTTTGCTAGTTGTTGCTGCTGTGGGATATTTGTACACTGTGTAAAGGTATATTGCTGTTATTGGTGTTACAAAAAGTCTAAAAACAATAGCTAGGCAGGAGGGTTTAGGCAGGACTTCCAGACAGAGAGAGGAAGTAGGAGGAGGAATCTAGGCATGCAAGAGAAATGTGAGGAGACACGTAGGATGCAAGATGTGTGGTATGTGACAGACAGAATGTAGATTAATAGAAATGGGTTAATTTAAGTTATAAGACCTAGTTTAAAAACAAGCTTAAGCTAAGGCCAAGCTTTCACAGTTAATAAGTCTTCATGTTATTATTTGTGAGCTGGCAGCCCAAGGAAAAATACAACTACATATGGTGTCCAATGTGGAGACTCAAACATCCAAAAATAGGGCTTGAGAAAGCTAAGAAAAGTTCTCAACAAGGAGCTGGATGTGGCTTCATAGTCAGACAGACTGTTAGGCAGGCCAGTGCGTGGTGGCATACAGAGGCATGGCTACCAGCCCCTACCTGCAAGGTGGAGCCAGTCACCAGAGCCATGTACAAGTGCCATGCACTAAGCTGAGTCATGCAGTGGCTGACCAGGCTGTTTAAGATTTGTCTCATTCAGTCAGAGAGAAATTGAGTTATGAAAAATGCTAAATTAGACCAACCTATGTATTTTAAGAATGTCTTAACTTCAAAATGGAAGTCAGAAAATATGTTGCATTGTGAGGGAGAAGTTGTACCTTTGTTTACATAGAACACAAAGGAAAAAGAGTTATGGTCTTCCTCAAAATTAATGGATATCAGATTTGATTGGTGGAGACCTTCTTAAAATATTGGCTACAGACATGAAAAAAGAAACCAGAAAAAAAAACTAATGGAGAGATGATGTATATGCTGATCCCTCTACTATGGGAACAGCTTTGAGACTGGATGAGGCATGATAAAACTTGTTGGCTACAGAATCCTCATGACTAATTACTATATGCCATCCTTTCATATGGATGGAAAGAGGCTTGGTTATATAGTCCAAACAAACTTATAAAGTTAACAGATACCTTTTACCTGCTCAAATATAAAACAAAAATAATATTTAACTGAATTGTGCACACTGCATATTTCAAACTTGTGTTAATGCTGATATATATGCTGCCTTTAAAAGTTTATATGTTTTCAGAAAATAAGGACCAGACACCAATGAAGACAAGTAGCCCAGGTGATCCAGCCTCTTAGAACACCTCTGTTGCAGTTTCCTCAAAATTCTGCATCTAGAACAACTTCAAAGTTGTTTGCTGATGTGGTCCAGCCTCATAGCCTGTCCAGCTAAGACTTCAGATAAGCTCTACACTTGCCTATCACACAGAGACTAAACAAAAAATAATAAGCTATTTTTCCCAGGACTTGACCATTATCTCAATTTTCTCAGGGTCCTCTAAAGATGCCATCACTCTTAGACAACTGGAAGTAATTTTAAGAATAAGATGCTCACATTCCTAAGAAGTGTAACAGGTGGTTTTTGGTCATTAGGTGGGTTATGGATGTTTGTCAGCGTTTAGGGGGATTGTTTATAAGTTGTTATTGATCACGGTCAGGAAAACGCTGAACAAAGAGGATTAGATTCAGGTATCTCTTTCTCAGGGTAAAAGAAGTGGGGCTATAATAGAGAAACAGAAATGATGGGATTATCAGGTGGTTTGTTGAGTCTACATTTGAACAACCACTAGTCTCAAATTCTTTACATTGATATGGATTTTTGCATATTGATGCAAATTGAAGGTTATTTTTGTTATACTGTACATATGTTTCTACTCTTGTTTAAGGTTTTGTAGCTGTGCAGCTCATTTAAAAATATAATGTATGTTTCAGTCCTTGGAGTTATTTAGGATAATAAAGAAAGGAAAGTAGTAACTAGTCATCTATAACAATCGAACTTGCAGTCATGTTTTCAAGGTCAAACAGAGATATTTTAAATATATAGATGGTCTTCAAGCACTTCAGAGACCTACAAAATATGGCATTTAAAGTGTTTTAATAACATAAGGCTTTTCATGACAGTGAGACACATCTGCTCCTGGCAACAACAAATTATTTCAAAAGGATGATGGGCATCAAAGAACATCCATATTGAATTTGCTTTTAATGTGAAAAAGCTAGTCATTTGGGCAAGAAACTGCCCTTACCTCTACTGCTGATAGTATGATGTCCAAACTGGACAAGAAGGACACAAAATAAAGTGACTGCCAAACTTATCAAGACAAGGTAGGACAGTCCTTCAAAATTCCTGCTTTACAGTCAGTTTGTCAGATATTCTAGGCCTGTAGGCTGAAGACTGATGCTCCAATGTTGCTGAGAAACCTTGGATGACTGTCCAGGCAGCCAAATGTCTCTGTCAATTCTATAGTTTTAAAAGTTGCTTGCTCTGAACTTCCTGTTTACTCAGGTAACATTATATTCTTCTTGGGTCTCTGATGGTAACTGAAGACTAGATAGTTATAGTTACCATTTTCCTTGTTACCAAATTCAGAAAAGAAACTCACAAAAGAGGTGTAAAATATATAGGGTTGAGATACAAAAAAGCTTAAGTTGTTTATCTAAGAAAATGCTTTGAGGTCTAAAAAGATGGTTTTGGGTTGGTAATATAAGTTAGGATAAAAAATAAATTAGGTACCAAATTTAGGACTCACCAAGATAGGATAGGTAATGGATTTTCTCTGAATTTGCCAAATACAGATAGACTGGCTGTCATAAATATAGTTCTTATCTGATAACTATTTTATCTGATAATTGTTCTTAGTGTATATAGTTTTACCATATTCGAGTTAAAACTTTTCCTCTTTATTTAGAAAAAAGTGGAAATGTTGTGAGATATTTGTGCACTGTGTGAAAATGTATTCCTGAGCTAGTGTAATAAAAAGCTTAATGGCCAATAGCTAGGCAGGAGGTATAGGCAGGACTTCCCGGGCACAGAGAGGAAGTAGGAGGAGGAATCTAGGCATTCAAGGGAGATGTGAGGAGACATCGAGGAAGCAGGATGGATGGTATGTGATAGAACATATATTAACAGAAATGGGTTAAGTTATAAGAGCTAGTTAAAAACAAGCCTAAGCTAAGGCTAAGTTTTCATTTAATAAGTCTCCATGTCATGATTTGTGAGCTTGCAACCCAAAGAAAAATCCAACTATACTTTATAGGAACATAAGAGGCCTTGTGCTCTCTTTCCAAATTGGAGGATTAGCAAGGTTGGGGTCTTGCCTGAAGGTTACCCTTCCCTTTTATCCAAAGTACATCAGATTCCTCCTTAATTTTATCATGTCTTTCAGCACAAGCCTCGGGTACAATATTAAATCTCCAGGTACTCTTTTTCTTTCTAAACTGTACATTTTTCTTTCTGCCCACTTGTCTTTTTTTCATTTAGAGCTGTATTAGAATGATTACTAATAACCATGTGACCAAATTAGTATTAGGCTCACTTGAAATCTCCTCCAGAGAAATTTTTCTTTTACTTATACATTTAGCCTTAGGCAAATTTTAAGACAAGAGCAGAAAGCAGGCCTTTTTTGCCAAAAATATCACAAGAAAGCCAAGTTGCTAATATTGTTCTCATCTGAAACCTCTTAAACTCAGCCTCCACAGTTCCCATAGATGTCAACACTACTGTCTTCCAAGCTCTGAAGTTGGACTGTTAAGCCAAACTTACAGAACTCAGATACATTCCTAGTCCAAAGTCCCAAAGTTCTTCACATTAAAACCAAACCAAAGCAAGTAAACCAACAGAAACAGCATGGTTAAGTCTGTATCAACTTCTAATACTGGTTATTATTCTATTGGTGTAATAAAATTCCATGGCTAAAGCAACTTATAGAAGAAAGAGTTTGTTTGCATTCATGCTGTCAGAAGTTTAGAGTCCATGATTATGGCCTGAAAGCATGGTATCAGAAGCAAGAAGCCTAGGGCTCACATCTTGATCTCCAAACACCAAGCAGAGAGGGGCAGGGGCACAGGGAATGGTACATGATTTTTAAACCTCAAAGCTAATCCCCAGAGACATACTTCCTCTAGCAAGACTACATGTCTCAAAACTCCCCAAGCAGTACCACTAACTAGGATCCAAGTATTTAAACATCTGAGCCTATAGAGGTCATTCTCATTCAAACCACCACAGTGTTCTTTCTCAAGAACATGAAACCCAGGGTCTATAAAGTGAAGCTGTGTCAAGGAAATGCTCTCTTTTGTGTGTAACAGAGAAGTGTGAAAGGAAAAGGTCCCCCATGTAGCTGAGGGCCTGTGTAGAAAATCCCAGTAAGTCACTCCAGGCATCTTGTTCCTCTTCTGACGAAATAATAAGTAAAAGGAAGGAAAATGTCTTCAGCCTCAGAATCCACTAGATGTTGCCCAAGACAGGCATTGGTGACAAAGATCCCATGACTTTCTGTTGTCCCCCTTGGCCTGTCACCTCAGCACTCAGACATGAATTTGTACACCAAGGGCAGATCTGCCCAGTGGGTTTCACCTGCAGGCAGACCTTGTAAGGAAGACTTGAAGGGCATGTTCACATGTTCGAACCTTCCCAAATAGCACCTATGCATCAACAGGACCAACCTGAGCACATTCCCTCCTTCTCAATCCAGTGACCTAGACAGAGCTTACGATCTCATCAATGCCCATCATTCTCCACTTTCTCTTATAATAAATAACAAAAAGGGAAAAATAACATGAGTTTATTATTTAAAAAAAAGAAAAAAGGAAGAAAAACCAATACAGAGTCAGCAAAGCATTCCAAAACAACACCCCCTACCAAGATATCTGTTCACTAAATTATGGAAAACAGTAAAACACCAAGCTTCCTCCAAGTCAGTTGTCCACAATCTAGTCTGTCTATGGTACCAGGTAAAGGCAAATTTCTCCTTGACAGTGGGGGAAGCAAGTCAATTTGACTCTTGCTAATGGAGTTAATACTGGATAAGTTTCCTAACCTCTTTGTGTAGAAATTGTCTCTCTTCAAAAATAATTTATATAATTACTATATATTATAGTTTATGCTGCACAAATACATATATATGTGTATTATATACATTTATACATGCACATATAAATATATACATATATATAGTATACACATATACTTACGACATGCACTCAGGGAGAAATAGAAACAAATAAAATGTTTTTATTTTATTTTATTTTATTTTATTTACTTTTTGAGAGTTTCATTATATAGTCTAGATCACATGGAACTCAACACATAGACCCGGCTAGCCTTGAACACAGCAGAGATCAGCCTGCCTCTGTCTTCCAAGTACTGGGATAAAGTCAATGCAGAGAATAGGCACCTTGAGGAAGACAGATGATAAGCAGACATCTGGACTAGAGATGGCCTAGGTGGTCACAATGGTCCTCAGAAACAAGCTCTCAAATCCATCTCCAGAAACAGAATGCTGTCTGCTTCCTAAGCACACTGGCTAGTTCACTTCAAAGTCTCAATAGCTGATCTATGCTAGGTTGTCTCCAGAGCAAGTGAGACATGAACACAGATGTGACATCCACACTTCTACTTGACAGCCACCTGCTGTCTTCCATGGCTGTGCATTGTGCAATAGAAGCTGTGCTCATCTGCATCTGAGCAGCAGGCTAGGAGGCCTAGGCCTGGAGTGTTATGCTACCTCGTGACTGGATGAGCTATAAATCTTTCTAGGGCCCTGCTTCCTGGCAGGAGCAGAAGGTTGTACTTGCAATATACTTGAGATAAAGATGCTAGCATGCTTTACAAACTTCAATTAAGACTAGAATGTTCTACAGAGGCATGTAATGTTCACCAAGAGCTAGGTGAACCACCTGTTCAAGGGGCAGAGCTACAGAGGTGAACTGATTTCTGCATATTCATTCTGGGATCTGTGCTGAGCTCTCAGGAGGCCAGAATCCCCAGGCTGTTGGACTTAACAAGATCACCGGGCACCAGTGTAGAATGAGGCCAATGAGGCCAATATCCTGATAGCTGTCTGTACCTGTGCTGGGCTTCTCCAGCCTTAGCAGCCTTCCTGGGGAGATTGATGTGTGGGATAGCACTTTCTGCTTATCCACTTTTCAGCTTTGTCCAGAATTCCTTTTGATCTTTACAAAAGGGGTTCTGGGTATTGCTCACACTTCTTTTTTGTTTGCCAGGTGTTTAACTATGACTGAAAATTTAAGTGGTTCCCAAATTGAAGGTGTTGCATTGTCAAAGTAGGGGCCTTTCCTTCTTAAAACTGCCAGACTCAGGATAAAGTAAGCTTTGTGATCAACTTAGCCACTGAACATATTGTCAAAGGATCCTTAAAACAGCTGACAGTCTTCAAGAGCGGACGCTTCATGCATGGTGGCAGGGACCCACCCTGCTGGAGTGAAGGCTGTGGACTGGGTAGATGCTGCCATTCCTGTGTGCTTACCTTTGCTGCTGGAACGACACACCCAAAACAGGAGCTATGCTGAGATGTCCACAGCCTGCTGCCTTCTCACTAGGCATTCAGCTGTGTGCTGACAAGTTCACAAACTGCTGAGGCTTCAGCACATGCAGAACCATTCAGAAGAATTCTAGAGCATTGTCCTGGGCTGTGTGTACGTGTGCGTTCCTGTATAATAATCTTGTTTAAAATATGAAATTCATGTTATTTGTTGGCAGACAAATAGTTTAAAATGTTTATGTAAAAGGGGGTGAGAGGGCCTGGGAGGTGGGGATGAATGACTTTATTAGATGTGTTCATACTGAATTTGCATTTCTGAAAATAAAGTATCAACCAGCTAGTTAAGTTTTTGGAAACAAAACAAAACAAAATGTAAGTGCTGTGGAGGTGAACTAGGCAATGAAGTATGCGAGCAAAGAAGGTGTTTATGAAAGTACAGAAGGCCCAGACAGATCTTTATTACTTTGAATGTCTAAAAAGCATCACCAAATATATAGGTTTTGTATCATACACAATGGGCATTATGTATATGTATGCACACATTATATATATATTTATATTTATTTATATGCATATATATACATATGTGTATGTATGATTTTCCTGTTTAGTCATTAATATAAAGGCTGTGACTACTAACTCTGTCCAATTTGTGCCAGAATATAGAGATCAAACTTCCGTTGTCTGACGGCAGAAAACTCCTTTGCCTTGCTTAGTAGCAATGAAGGAAAGAAGCAGAACATGAGTTTCTCTGAGCCCCACGCTGAAAGTGCTGGCTTGAGTCACTCTTCAGGTTATAAAGGAATCAGGTTAGATCCTGTTGGCATTGCTTTATTTAACCCGTTTGTGGGAACAGTCCATGCTGGTAATTGATGGTTTTGTTTCACCCCTGGAAACAGTCTCCTTTGATCCTGCTTTTTTTAAGAATGTCACAATTCACGCCTGGCGGCGGTGGTGCATGCCTTTAATCCCAGCACTCTGGAGGCAGAGGCAGGTGAATCTCTGTGAGTTCGAGGCCAGCCTGGTCTACAAAGCAAGTTCCAGGAAAGGCGCAAAGCTACAGAGAGAAACCCTGTCTCAAAAAACCAAAACAAAAAAAAAATACAAAAAAAAACCAGAATGTCACAATTCAAGCCACTCTGATTTCATGTGTGGTGTTTTTCCATGGTTTCTTCACCAAACACCAGGGCAGCATTTTGGGAAAGCATTTGCTTCTCTCTGGCAATTTTGTGGGGAGTAAGATGAAGCTGTATTCAGGCTAGTGACTGACTTGGAGTCACTGGTTCCTAATTAAGTTTTGTATATAACCTTAAACCCAGCCTTGTAAGATGAATTGTTAAATGGCCTTATTAATTTAAAAAAAAAAAACAGAGCCAGATATTGGAGTAAAAACTGAGAGATCAGAGGAATAGGACAAGCCACAGCCAGCCTCAACTCACCAATTCATCAGCTTCCAAAGAGAGCTATTCCTATATACCCATGCCTATATGCCTTTCGGTCCCTGCCATCTCACTTCCTCTCGCTGCACAGCTACATCACTTTCTCTTTCTGTCCAGCTCTGTCACTTCCTGCCTGTCTGTATAGACCTCCAGACCTTTACAATTAACTAGTGTTGGAATTTAAGGCATGTGCCACCATGCCTGGCTCTGTTCTCAGTGTGGCCTTGAACTCACAGAGTCTGGATGGATCTCTGCCTCCTGAGTGCTAGGATAAAAGGCTTGTGCTAGCATTGCCTGACTTCTATGTTTAATAGAGGGGCTAGCTTTTTCCTCTGATCCTCAGATAAGCTTTATTGGGGTGTACAATATATTGGGGGATACAGTATATCACCACATAGCCTGCTTTTCAAAACACTCATGATGTCCCAATACATAGAAATCATTCTCAAAGAGTATTTAAATAGTTTCAGTGAGATGAAAGTTGTCATGGATACATGTGTGCACTTCTGCTAGTTGGGAGAAGGGAGAGTATTGTTTTATTTTTCCATCTCCTTCAGGACACATGAGGATCTCATAAGAGCATCTTACTTTAGATAGGGCTCTAACAACTCTCCTAGAGTACATGACAATTGGCTAATTTTTTTCTTGCTTCATTATTAGTCTTTTCCATGATCATCATTGATGAATAACATGTCAGTAACTTAACTCATTATTTTCTATTTATACATCTATATTTTTAGGTATTTTGGAGAATATATACTAACAAATGAAGGACTGCCTATACTGATTTTACACCTATAGGAATTTGTAACTGATTGGCTATAGTATATTATTTAACTTTATAATGTATTCGAGTAGTTTATACTGTGTGTATCAAATCTGAGTGTGCCTCACAGCCTGAGTATAAGACATACAGTGTGATGTCAGAGGAAGGTTTTCAGTGGTATGTATTTTTTACTGATTTTAACTTTGGAAGAAATAGAGAAACAAGCATTTATGAGGGGGCTACTTAATATTAAAATTAAGTGATTCATTTCCTGAGTGGGAGAGGGTATGAGAGGCATTAGAATTCAAAGAGCATTGCCCACCTGTGCTGTGCACTGTACATGTGGGTTTGTGAGGAGCATCATGCCATTGTAAATAGGTCCAATGATCCCAGAAAATCAATTTTAATTTGGAGTGTACTCTGGAAGCAATGAGCCAAAATGAATTTGTTATGTTTCACTTAACTGTTTTGTGATGGGGTGTCTGAAAGAACACTGACCATCAGCCAGCCACAGTGTAGACAGGTGCCAGATTCATTGCCCACCTGGACAGATGGACAGTGTGAGATTTACAGTTTGTGCCTCAGCTATGAGGTAGGAACAACAATGAATAACTTTGCTCAGACTATGGAACTCATGATTGGCCAAGCTCTGTAGGGCTATTCTGTGGTGAAGAGACTCACCTATCAAAGGATGAGACTCCACAGCATGGGATAAGACACTTCCGGGAAATGCTTCACAAAGAACAGAGGACTGTCAGTCTCTAAAGTGACCCTGATTATGGATGGAGGTTCCCAGAGATCCCCTCTCTTCATCTCACTCCCCTGCCTGACTCACTCTTCAGCCACTTCAGCATCCACAAGCAAAGGCCTCAGCAAACACTGAGAGCGGATAGAATTCAATGCTGGTTTCCTGTGATTTATTTTCTTCCCCCTCCCATATGTGAGATTACAGCTTTGTCCACTGTATTGATGGGTTGGGGTC
>CABHPH010125132.1:0-17769 GCA_902168325.1 Peromyscus nudipes
ACACACACACACACACACACACACACACACACAAGAAAGGAAGGAAGGAAGGAGAGGGAGAGAGACAGATATAGAGAGAGACGGGGAGAGAGACAGAGAGAGAGAAAGAGAGAAAGAGAAAATAGGGGGAAATCAATGAGGCTGGGTATGATGGCAAATGTCCCAAATCTCGGCACTGGGAATTTGAAGGCAGGGGAGTTATCAGCGCATGGCCAGTCTGAGCTACATATCTCAACTCTAAACCAAAATATAGAAAGGAAGCAAAGCAGTGGGTGTGACAGTGGGAAGGAAAAGTGACAATAACGATGACCGTGCGGTGATCAATAACCGCCGCTAGGATGTGCCACCATAGTGTTAAGCTGCTTCAACTAACAACCACACTCAATCACTATCACCTGAATTATAGCACAGTGGGGCGGTGATATCTTCCCATTATTCACTTGGCTTTGGGTCTGCCTGAGCCTCGGCAGGTCACAGAGGAAACAGTAAGTGGAGTTGTTACCAAGCCAATGAGTTCTGTATTAGTACTAATGCCCCTATTTTGTAGGAAGGGGATGGAGGCTCAGGAGAGCTGAAGCATTGTTCTGGGTCATAAAACCTGGGAGTCTGACTTTGGTTTTCATAAACCCAGCTCTGGGTCTGCCTAGATGGCACTTGCTGCCAATCCCTAGGACCCATCTGGTGGAAGGAGAGAAATGAATCCCACAAGTTGTCCCCTGACATCCACAACCCCCCTAGAATGTCCACAAAATAAATAAAATATAATAAAAGGAAAAAATCCCCCACTACAGCTCTGAAGTCTTCATTTGTGTTGGCTGTGCCTTGGCACAGAGGCAGAAATGAAAGGTCTCCCCTTTACTCCCATATAGTATATTTATGCTCCCCATTCCCTAGCATAATAATACACTAAAATATAGAAGCAAACATTGCCAGTTGATTCTGGCAATTGCCACAACATCCAGCCTTCTAAGCGCGGCAGCCCTGCAGCCCTCCTCTGTCCCCCTCTGCAAACACTCACATTAACTGCTTCCATTAATGTCCCCGCTGCCTCTCTGCATGCCTGTGTCAATACAGTCTGTGTCTGTACAAAAGAAGTCAATATCTGCTTTTTTTCATTAGCCACTAATGCATAGTCCTGTTGGCAGGAGACTCTGCTGATCCGTACAGATCGTCTCGGCTCACACCTATTAGAATTCTAAAGCTCTGCTTTTGGCAGCAAATGGTGGCTGAAGAATGAGAGCAGCTGCCGGAAATTAAATTGCCTGAACTTTCCCCTTTGGCGTGGGCTGTTTGGATTTCTACCCCATGCCTCCTCCCTAAACCTTGCTTTCCCTAAAAGTTCTACCCAATGGACCATAATGAATGACTCACACATCCCCACCCCCCACCAGCCTTATCCTTGGCAAGGCTTTCCCCGAGTAATTTCTGTGCCTTTCTCTGAAAGGGTCATGCTTAGCTGAGTGGATTGCACCAGCACAGAGCCATTTGTGAAGGAATGACCTTGAGCCCAGAGAGTGGAACTAGAAAAAAGCAAGGGGAGACTCCACAGAGAAAGGAGACTGAAGGAGGGACCAGAGAAAGTCACTATCAAAGATTTCTGAAGTGGTAAAGGTGGAGAGGGCTTCAGCTAATGAAGTGGATTCCTGCTCATAAACAATTTCATTTTAACGATAATAACTTCCTGGAGGGCTTGCGTGAGGAGGCCACAGAGGCTCAGTCCAGGCTTAGCAGGGGTGGGAGGGTGTTGGGGAAGGGTCAGGATGAATCACTGATGTCTACCTGGGCTGAGGAGAAGGAAACAGAGGACCACATGACATGCATTTGCCCTCTCTGAATCAATCCTTTCTTCTCATCTCATAGAAAGGATGAATGAAGGCCACAATTGAGAATCAGTTTGTCCAAAGCCACATAGCAATTGTGACAGAATCGATTGTGGACCCCGGGATTGCTCCTTCAACCATGCCATGCAGCAGAAATGACATATGTAAACAAGAGAGCTTTGTAAAGCCAGAGGGCATGGCTCACTCCTCATAAGCAGTGTATGAGAAACCGGCATAGATCTGGAAGGCTCAGGTCCCCACCAGCCCTGTGATACTCAGAAAAGCAT
The DNA here is from genome assembly GCA_902168325.1 of Peromyscus nudipes. Lineage (NCBI taxonomy): Eukaryota > Metazoa > Chordata > Mammalia > Rodentia > Cricetidae > Peromyscus > Peromyscus nudipes. Next base: position 2,108 of record CABHPH010125132.1, read on the forward strand.
TTCACCCCTTAAGGATTCAGTTTTCTTCCCCTCGAAATGAGGGACAGGGTATGAAATGCTCTCCAAAGACTGTTTTAGGTTTACAATGCTAGTCTTAGGTGATCAAGGGGGTGTTTCAATGTGGGTATGGAGCAGGATGTAGAGAGCCACACTATCCGGAAGTACACTTCAGCACTCCAGAACCTTGGACAGCTCCCCACTTGCCTCCAGAAGGCTCTTGGCTCTCATCTATGATGCTTCTGCCGTTACTCAAAACTAGGAGGGACTAAGAGGACTAGGAGATTGCTGGCCTCATGAATTCCACCTAAGTTCTCCTCTCCTTGCTGAGTCTGTTGCTTTGGAAACAAGAGCTTGCCCCGTGGGCAAGGTAAGGAGGAAGAATGGAATCTCCATGGCAGGAGAGCCCACTCTTTTCTGGTTCCCCTTCTCTCATTCTCCTGAGCTACAATCCATTCCTCAAACCAATAAATAGAGTGGGGGTGGTTTATGTAGAAGTGAAGATCTAGGCCACATGGGGACAGACGAGGGCGAGACAGTTTTTTCCCTTAATGAGTTCATAACTCCAGGATGGGGAGACAGACACCTGCAGAAGTCACAATAAAAGGGAACATTGGATAATTTCATAACAAGCTTAATGATTTCCAAGCAGGAAAGAGGGGCTTCGTGGTGTGTGAAGAGGGCGCTATCATTCTTCTGTATTTTTTTTTTTTTGAGCTTCCTTAGCAGGGAGACCAAACCAAACTCTCAGGCCTTCTGACTGGCTATCAAGCCAGCATGCTACACTTGACTGTGAGCTCTGGGAGGATATTGAGTATGTTAGCATCTTGGGTGTTTTTTTCTTTTCTTCCTAAGATGACTTTGCCCTCCATTAGTCATTTGGGAGAAAGAATAAATGTTCTTGGTTTGGGGATTTAGCTCAGTGGTAGAGCGCTTGCCTAGCAAGCGCAAGGCCCTGGGTTCAATCCTCAGCTTAAAAAAAAAAAAGAATAAATGTTCTTATTTTTGTGTGTATGCATGCATGTGTGCATATGCCCATGGAAAACAGATGACCACCTTGGGCGCTGTTCTCAAGGCCTGCCACGGAACTGGAGCCAGCTTGCTAGGCTGACTGGCCAGTGAGCCACACAGGTCCACCCGTCTCTGCCTCCTAGTGCCGAGATTACAAGTGTGCACCACCACAACTGGAAACTTCTTTCAGACATGAATTCTGGGAATCTAATTCAAGTCCTTCTAAGCATTTACTGAGTTGGCTACTACCCAGAGCAAATCCAATCTTTTCTTTTCTTTTCTTTTTTTTTTTTTTCGGTTTTTCGAGACAGAGTTTCTCTGTGTTGTTTTGGTACCTGTCCTGGATCTTTCTCTGTAGACTCACAGAGATCTGCCTGACTCTGCCTCCTGAGTGCTGGGATTAAAGGTGTGCACCACTGCTGCTTGGCAAATCCGATCTTTTCTATTGGGTTCTACAAATAGGTGGCAGGGGCCAGGTCCTGTCTCTGTGATGTTGGACAGGGGTGGGGGTGGGGTGGTATAGTCAGGCAACCATTGGTTTGATCACAGATTATGTGAGTTGTGTGATCTTGGGTAGGTGAATACAACTCTCAAGAACCATTTTTCTCATGTGGAAATGGTGACAAGAGCAGTCTCTTAAGATAATTGGATTAAACACCAAGAGGCACTTTGAGGGGCTAGCCCAGTATCCCACACATTCCAGGTTCCCAGCACATGTACAATTCTTCCCCATGCCCTCTTTCTGTGCCCCTTCCCACTCAGGACCTAAGAGGGTGCTTAGCCCATGTCAGGCTTGCAGAACAAGTTTGCAGAAAGTGAAGGACCTCACTTGAAACGGACAGCTTCTCTACTTCTGTTCCCATCACTTCGATGGGTTTATTTTGGGAACAAATTGAGTTAAAGTGTCTCTGCTTAAACTGATTTCGAACAAGTGGCTTCTTAGAACAGAGAGTCCTCTGGGAGCACAGCTGATGTACCTGAGCCCTGGCTTCCGGGGGCAGGGTCCCACACACAGTACCTTGACACACTGGATGCTGGTCCTGCTCACGCTGCTGCTCCTGTCGACGAGGAAGAGGAACTCCCCATGGGTCGTCCTCAGGTTGGGCTGCACAGATTGGAGGTCAGGACAGAAGTTGAGCATGATGACTGAGTGGTGGGGGATGTCTTTGTGGAGACGCTTCCGGATGACTTCTGTCTGGAGGAGAAGGGAACACTTTTGGATTTGGTAGGGTGTAGCTGTTTCCTCCTAGCTAAAACATTTCCTCCCATGGGAGGGAGGCTCCTTAAGACCCAGGAAGAAGATTAAACTTACAAGACGTGGGAAGTCCACATAAATCACAGGTCTCAGTGGGTTCCTGAAACCTACAGGATTCACAAGGCACCTGCCTGGGATTCTAGAAGCAGTATTAACCACTGGGAAGAAGAGACTCTTCAATATGCCCAAGTTTTTCAGGGAGCTCCAAGGATGCAGCTTTGTGGAGTCATTATTCATGCTCAGTTGGGCTGTTTATTGAGGTAGCTTTTGAGTCAATCGTGCTCCTGTAAGTAACCCCATACTCACAGGTTCACTCATTTACATGGAGTCATTTCTTTAGTCCATTGTTGGTGGCCTATCTTGGGTGCACAGACACTTGTTCACATCACCCCAGAAGAAGTCATACAACACTTGGGCAATTGAGGGATCCTGGGGACTCATGTTGGTCCCCCCATCACTCACCAAGCATCAGTGAGTTTTTACTCTATGCCAAAAGCTTCCAGGCTGGCTGCCCATGGCTCCTGTGCTTGCTAGAAGATAACAGGTGGCAGCAGAAGGCGTAGCTTTTCATGCTTCTGAGTTTGAACCCCAACTCCAATGCCATCCAACCATGTGGTATCAGGTAAGTCCTTCCTCTGGGTGTCTCCTCACATGGACAGTGGGGTGCAAACATTCACCACTTATGGTGGTTGTGAGGATGAGTTACATTAGCACATAGGAGGGGGGAACCCCCTCACTGAATAATGATCTTTCATGTTCACAGTGGATGTAAGCCCCTCTCTGGCTCACCTTGGTCAAGAGCTTGGTTCCCTCGGCTTACTGGATCCCCCCTAGTGGTAAATTGCCCCTTCTTCACATTTTTCATGTTTGGAAAGCCTTCCCCACCCTTCCACATGGATATACTTGCTTAGTCTCCTCATGCATGAAATGAGCACATGTGCATGCCCTGTGGAGTTGTCATGTGGATGGGATGTCACACCTGTGACGATGGCTGCCTGGCAGAGTCAATGCCATTATTGTTGCTATGGCTGCTCTTGCCTGTCCTGGAAGATTCGGGCACTTCTCATACTGAATGCAGGGTCTGCTCTGCTCTCTGCCTCCCCTCTAGCTACTGGGCCTCATCCTGGTCTCTTGTATCGCCAGGGATTCCTGTGGTGTTCAGTTAGGTAATGAATCAGTGACCGTCAGAGGGACCGAGAATTCAGGCTTTTCATTTCTATCTTCTCTCTCTCTCTCTCTCTCTCTCTCTCTCTCTCTCTCTCTCTCTCTCTCTCTCTGTCTCTCTCTCTCTGTGTAGGCACCTCTCCCTCTCTCTTTGTGTATGTGTGTGTGTGTGTGTGTGTGTATGCACATGGAGGCCGGAGGTCAGCTTTGAGTGACTTCCTCAATTGCCCTCTGTCTTAGCTTTTGAGACAGGATCTCTCACTGAACTTGGACATCACTCATTCAGGTGGACTGACTGGTCAGAAAACCACAGGGATTCCCCTGTGTGTGCCTCCCCAGGGCTGGGATCACAGGCTTGTGACCTCTGTATGCCTGGCTTTTATGTGGGTTCAGGTGAGGGGCTCAGGCTTCATGCTTACATGACAGGCATTTGACTGCCAACTTTTCAATAGCTCACTTTCTATTTTGTTTATTTGTTTTTACATTGACGTATTGTTATTATTGTTGCATGTGCATGTGCATACAAGGGTGTACATGTGGAGGTCAGAGGATAACTTGGAGAAATCAGTTTTCTCCTTCCGCCATGTTGGTTCTGGGGATTAAACTTAGCTTGTCAGGCAGTGCCCTTGTCCCCTGGCCTTTTATCTTTATTCAGGTTTGGTGCCTGTCCCAGGCTACATGCCGCTGCAGAACCCTTCTTCTGACTCTCCACTCATCTCTTTCTGAACTGGATGTGTTTCCGCCATCCCCACTCCCTCCACCCCAGGATGTCTGCATCCACCAGTCTCTCCGTGTCTGTTTCTCATTCCACCCTTGTCCCCTCTCGATCTTAACAGTAGGCGCCAGCACTCATCCTGCACCAGAGATATAGCGGTTGTCCCCAGTGTTCCAATCTTCCCGACCCCTCCCAGCGGCTCACACTCCTTACCTAATGGACACTTGAACTTGTCCTGTTTGCTGTCTCTGTGGCATTGGGGGCATAAGTTTGGGGCAGGCTTTTCTCTTGCCTCCACAGATACTTTTTGCTGTCTCATTTTTCTTCCCTGGGGTCCCCGCACATACAGCAGCCAGCAACAGCTTCCCCCAAAACTCTAAGGTATAGAGATTAAGCTGTGCTTTTTTGTTGTTTTGTTTTTCGAGACAGGGTTTCTCCGTGTAGTTTTGGTGCCTTTCCTGGATCTCACTCTGTAGACCAGGCTGGCCCCGAACTCACAGAGATCCGCCTGGCTCTGCCTCCCGAGTGCTGGGATTAAAGGCGTGTGCCACCTCTGCCTGGCTAAGCTATGCTTTATGAAGCCCAGGTGTCTGTCCCCTGCTGGGCTCTGAATGCTTCAGCCACACCCTGCTATTCTGTTTGCAGTTCTGACGCATGTGCTTCCTGCCAGCTCCTCTCTCCTCGTGGGCCTTCTGCAAGCCAGATCTTGTTCTCAGACAGGCGTTTGCTTGGCACTTGGCTAAAGAGCACCTGTCATCAGATTACCTCATCCTACTTCTCCCCTGGGCTCAACCCCTCTCCCAGTCTTGCTCACTTGCTGGTCTTCCTGTTCTAGGATATAAGCTCCTTGAGGAAAGAAATGTGTCCTTTCCAGAGCTGTTTCTCTACTACCGAGAAAGAGCCTGGCATTGGTTGGGCATTTAGCGTTTGCTGAACAAATAAAAGAGACAATGGATGTGTCTCTCCAGCCCCCGCCTCTCTCTCTGTGTGTGTCTTGTCTGTTACTGACCTCTCTGTGGGTCATTTTGGTTAGCTTGTTTCAGTTTCTTTTCCCTTTGGACCTAAATCTCCTCCATTCGGTGTCCTGCCCTTTCTTTGCTAAATCAGCTATGGACAGTTCATCACCCATCCTTCCTGGGTGACGCTCGCCTTCTGGATGCCCCTGACCTGATGACTTCTTTCCCCCCTGTGGATCCCACTCTCCTGCCCGCCTAGAGCCCCCTTTGCCAAAAGGCCACTGCCCAGCTTGGCTTTTTGGATGACAGAGCCCAAAGCAGAGACAGCCAACTCTGCCAGGCACAGGAGCTCCTTCCAGCAACCTGATTCTGCCTTTCAGAGGGACGAATGGGTGCTTGGCTCCGGATTCCCTAATGGCTCCTCAGCTGCCGTTATCCAATTACAATAAACTCATCACTTCTGAGCAGCTGCCTCCTGATCGCTGCCATTCTCAGAGCTCCGTGAGAATACAGGCTATTTGCATAACTAACCCAAGGTGGTAAATTAATCCTCATTTGCACAGAGGTCCCAGAGCTAATTGATTTAAGGTCTGATAGCTAGGACAGCCATTTCCAGGCTTGGGGATGTGTGTGTATGATGCTCTCCACACCATCATTTGTTCTGGGAGCTCGGTGGCCCCTCTGGCATGCCATGCTTGCCCTCATCTTTGGGACCTAGCTCAACTTCCCCTTCTAGCAAATTCATCTGCAAGGAAGTGTCCCCCTCTCTCTGTAAGCATACTGATGACACTAAGCCCCTACATCTCCCCAGCAGGAGTTTCCACAGGGGTCTCCCACAGTGGGCTTGGCACAAGCAGTTAGGTGACACACATTTTCCTGTCTATTTCCCTTCTCACTGCCCTGTACCAACAAGGGCAGCGAGAAGGTGAGGAACAGTTCATCACCATTGCATTGTACCCCACTCCAGGAGCATTACCAGTCCTCTAGCCCCGATACCCCCAGATCTAACTCTAGAGGTAACATTGGACACTAGACCTCAGGCTACTTAGCAGCAAATGAGCTGATAGAAAGAGACGTGCCTTCACACTGAAACTCGACATTCAGGGTATGCACTGTGTGGGGGACCACGCATGGAGGAGAGATCACTGGGCTCAGCGTGTGGCTGTGGGTTCAGTACCCTCTCCCCTGCCCTCCTACAGTCAGTGCCTCTTTAACCCTTCAGTGTCGGGGCTGGGGAAGGGCAAAGGAACCGAGGACCTTTGGCCTGCTTTCCTGGCCCTCTTCCATCCATTTTGTAGCAGATAGTGAGGACTCCAGGCAGAGGAAGAGCAGGGAGCCTATTTAGCAGACTGAGGCCCAGGAGGTGAAGAGGGAACTGTAGGGCCAGAGTGGCCTGGAGAAATATGGCCAAGAGGGCATCTGTAGCTGTGAGTTCTGCCAGGCTTAGGAATGCTGGAGGGTGCTAGAAGAAGCAGACCTGGCTGGGGTGACTGTTGCATTGGGGAGTCTACTCCTGCCTCCCTTGTCGTGTCTGGGACCCCAGAAGGAAACACTTCTCACTTCTTGTCCAGATCCTGCCACCAGCCTAGGCTATGACCTCGGGGGAGTCATGCCCTCCACTTCAGGCTCAGAGGCCTCAGTGGCTCAGTGAGACCAAGTCCCCAGTACCACCCAGCTCTGACACCTGTGGCTCACCTTCCGCTCGGCGCTGCTGTCCTTCTTGGTCCCCCTAATGAAATCTGCTTTGCCTTTCAAGTGTTGGTCGAACTCCCCCAGGGTCATGTCCCCTTTCTCCACCAGGACGTGTGGCATGTGGGGCTCTGCACAAACGAGATCAGCACTGAGCATTTGCCTGGGTGTGAGGGGCACGGCAGGGACTGGAGTCTAGGGACCATTTCTTCATGGGGGGGGGTGGGTTCTGAATTGGAGAAGAGGGTGAAATCCCTGAACGTGTGAAGCAGTAGGGGCCAGGGGAAGACTCTTCAGCAGAGGAGGCCTAGCACCACCTCCTTTCCATGGGCCTCAGTTATGTAAAATGGACTGAGGCTGAGCCAAATGCCTATGGCGTCTTTTCAGAGCCGGACATGTTATGAGTTTTTAAGGAGGCAAAGAATTACTTGAAGAGTTTCTAGAAAGTGTCACAGCACTCTGCTCAGCCAGCCTAAGGGTTCAAGGCCTCTCGGGCAGGTGATACCTGGGGCTGGGAATTTGCTGGATAGAGACAGATTTCCCTGGGGGCAAGCGTCTGGTCTCTTCCCCATCTCCCACATACCCCAATTCTTGCCCTAACTAGATATCTTCTACAAGGGCAGCAGAGCCCCTTGTGGGGTACCATACCACTGGAGTGGAGAAGGATCTCCACAGGCCGGTCAAAGGTGTGTTTGTTGGCCAACGTGATGATGATGCTCTTGGCTGAATGTGCAGATGGGGCAGCATCTGCACGGATTTCATGCGTGGGACTCTCCACCCCTGAGTAACACAGAAAGATAGGACAGAGGAGGGATAGGTTTAGGAGCACAAGAGAGAAAGGAGCTCAGAGGGGGACATGAGACCTAGGCTGGAGATGATTGGCAGCCCAGCTCTAACATGGACTCCTGTCTTCTTGGTATGTGAGCATGGATACCTTCCTCGGCTTCCCCACAGTGTATACTATGTTGTAGATGGTGCCCTGTGGTCCTTCCTTTCCTGACCACAGGATCTAGCTTGCTCTTGGGGCACAGGGTGTTCCCTAAATGCTGCTAAGCAACTAGAAAGAGCTCAATGCTCCATGTGTGGAACACTTTTGGTGGGTGCTCTTTGAGTGTATCTTGCATTGCAATAAACACTCACTGATAAGAAACCATACCCTGTACCCTTTAAAACCCCAAGCTGGCTGGGAGAAGAACCATCCAATCCAGCCTTAGTCTTGGTTGCTTGTTGGAATTACACAGAGAATTTTACGATGGTCCATAACTAGGATGCACCCCAGAATCTCTGGGGTAGTGGCTAGGCTGTAATGGGGGTTTGAATATTCTCCAGGAGGGAAACAGAGCTCAGCTTTACAGCCGCGGCCTTCTGGAGAAGGCTGAGCTACCTCCCACTCTCTGAAAGATATTTCCCCAGGGAAGTCACAGGGTAGGTAGGGCTGAGTTAACTTGAAAGGTGTCCTAGGAAAAGCTTACTTATTCCGCTCTGAGAGGTTCAGCTTGACTTCTATCTGGGTTAGGTGGTCTCCATGACTTCTGCCTTGCCTCCCCTCAATCTCTCTGGAGGCTTTGGGCCCAAAGCCCTATTTCCTCTTAGTCTCTCTGTGCCTAGGTAGCTCCCTCTCACCTGCAAGCAGGCATGGCCCACGGATCTCCAGTTGAAAGTTGAATTCATATTCCATTGGGTTGGTCACCTCTGTATCCAGGAGAGTGGCCAGACACAGCCCATTCAAGGAGTCCATGGTCTGGATGCCGAAGCAGTGTGGGTCTTTGCTAGAAAGGTGTATGGAGGGGGAGGGAGGAGGAAGAGGAAGATGGAGGAGAGAGGAGGAAGAGGAGGAAGGAGAGAAGAGGGGGAGGAGGAAAAAGCCCGGACAGAGGCAAGCATAAAACTGTGAGTCTCAAATAGCTCAGCCTCCTCCCAGCCCAGGACATTTGTCATCTCATTCAACCTGACTCCAGTGAGGGCCTGGATACAGAGAGAATCTATAACTGCTGCTGGGGAGTACCTGGGATGGGTCAAGATCCAGGCATGGGTTCCCAGTGCCTCAGCCCTCATCCTTCTCACCACAAACCCAGGAGGAGGACATCAGCACCCAACACTTCCCACGTGAGGATCTGAGGCCCAGCAAACAGGCCACTCACCCATGGGCCTATGGTTAGGATTTGGTAGAGCTGGCTCAGGTTTGCCTGGTTCTGGTATGAAGTGACTTGTCACTTGTCACAGTGGCTTGTGTCTATGATCGATCATGCATCTCAGTGACCCCCTTAATGATTTCACTCATTCTGTTCCTAAGCTCGGTCCATATGGCTGTCACTCACAGTCACACAGGGCCACCATTGCCATGCATTCATTTCTTCCCTAGACTCACAATATCACCACCAGCACTAATATCCTGGCTGTGTCTCCTTTGGTCTTATAAAGAACATTTCTTTGGGTCCCCAGGTAAAGGGCACCTGCTGAGCACGGTCAAACTGCTTTCCCGGTTCATAGTCAAATTCCCATTTGCCTGGTAGTGAATGGGAGCCCCCTCTTTCCCATGCCCTGGCAAACACTGTGTCAGCTGACTTTTTAATTTTCCTTGTGTCCGATTTAGGCAGCCGTGAGGTTCATGGAGGGTTGATATAGATGTCTCAAGAGCGTAAGTCAACTCTGCCAGATGGAATGAGGGGCGAGCTCACCAGGGGTCTCTGGTCTACTTAAGTCTGGAATGCCCCAGTAAGATGCTCCCTTTCAAACCCACACTGTAGCACCATGGGCAGTGCTTGTAGAGTGACTCATGGGCTGAGGGTACCTGCCCAGGTCAGCTTTGCCACCTGCTCCTGGCGTCTTCAAGATCTACATGATCTGTTCCGCCACCCTGTGAGCCGGGCTCCTCCTTTCACTCTGCTATAGCCATTTTCAGCCCGACAACAGCCAATCAAACCCGCTGCAGCCTCAGGATCTCTGTACACTCTCTGTCCCAGCACTCATCTAGAATGTATTTCCAAAGCTTCCTGAGTACTAGAGCATTGATATGGCGAGTGTGAGGGTCTGGGTTCCATCCTCACAGCTCAGGAGGAGTGGGGGAGGCGGAGAGGGGAAGCAGGAGGAGAAGGGGAGAGAGGAAGAGGAGGAAGGAGGAGAAGGAGGAAGAGGAGGAGGGAGAAGGGAGAAGGGAAAGAGGAGGAAGACCATAGCTGTTGTCTAATCCTGGTCTCCTCTATAAGACAGCAGCCACACCCTCCTGTCCTCTTTGCAAGCCCCTCCCCCATCCCCACTCCCACAGTTGCTTTCATAGACAGTGGCCTTAGAGCAGGTATTCACAGATAGTGGTCTCAGGGCAGGTACCTCTCAGGCCATGGCACCCCCTCCCTTCCCACACTGTAGAAGGACGCCCCCTACAGCCCGAGCTATCCTAGCCTTGCAGCCTGTCATCTATTCCCTGTGTCAGCTCTTCCTTAGAGCCCTGCCCTTACTGTCAGGCTGTCGATGAAGCGTGGTCTGATCTCTGGATACCCAGGATCAGACCCCTTCCTCATCATCTTAGCCCAAAGAACTTCCCTCACACCAGTGTTTATAAAATTATGAAATGCATTCAAGCCTCAGACAGAAAGACCCCTGTGACTGTTGCATGATAGTAATGATGTCTTCCCTTCAAATTTTTGTTGTTGTTTGGGGATAGGGTCTCACTGTGTTGTGTGTGTGTGTGGCTGTTCTGAAACTCACAATGTAGACCAGGCTGACCTTGAACTCACAAAGATTCATCTGACTGCCTCTGCCTCCTGCATGCTGGGATTGAAGGTGCATCCTGGGATTGAAGGTGCATGCCACCACACCTGGCTCCCCTCCAAGTTTGTTTCTTTTTTGTTTGTTTTTGTTTTTCGAGACAGAGTTTCTCTGTGTAGCCCTGGCTGTCCTGGAACTCTATAGACCAGGCTGGCCTCGAACTCACAGAGATATGCCTGCCTCTTTCTTCCAAGTGCTGGGATTAAAGGTAGGTGCCAGCACTGCCAGGCCCCTCCACGTCTCTAAACAGCATGAATCATGTTGTTCTATCCCTTCTCTATCCCTAGCACTCAGTTCTAGGGCATACCATATAGTAAATACTTAAAAAAAAAATCCCTCTTACGTCCATTGAAACAACCCCTGGAAATTCTAAAGCCTTGCACTTCTGCCAGTACCAAAATGGGTATTTCCGGTAGATTGTTGGGGGGGGGGGGAGGGGGACGACTCTGAAATAAAAAAGTGCCCAAAAGCCTCCCCTGCCCCTCCCTGTCTCCTTCCTTCTGCCCCTGACCAGGTTCTGGTCTGAGCAGGGCCTCCTTACCCTTGAGCCTGTTGGCTGGAGGAGTCAGGTCTGTGGGAGCAGAACTGGGGAACAGTCGGGGCACAGAGGGCCGGCAGCATGACGCTCACGGCCCCGCTGGGCAGCGTGGGGAGTTCCGAGGAGGTGCTGATGAAGATGGTGACATTCTCCATGGGAGCGATGGTCCCCAGGTTTACCACGAACAGAATCCGCTCCAGGTCCTCATCCAAGGCCACCTTTCCCGGTGTGCAGGAATGAGGGGCGATGGGAACCCCCTCTTGTGGAATGTTCCCTAAGTGCCAGGTTGGCGTCAGGTGCTGTGCAGACCTTGTCTCTGACCCTCTCTAGTCTTACTGTGAGGTAGCTTTAAGCAGCCCCCTTTTGCTGCTGGGGAAACTGAGGCCCACTACGGAGGGTTGGCTTGTCTAAGCTGCTCAGCCAATGATTAGCTCACTGGCTGGATTCTGTGCCCTCATGGGTCTGACTGGAGGCTGTGGATTTCCATCAGAAGACTCAGAAACACAAAGAGCACCCTGCCACGGGATCACATGCCCACCTCACAAACCCCACCCAGACTCCAGCTGAAGCCTCCCACTTCTGCTCAGGAGCTTTGTTTTCATCTGAAAGGCTCAAAGTCCCACTGGGCTAGTCTTACCCATCCATCACCTGCCCCCCTCCCATAAGAGCCTTCCTAGTCCCCAGTCAGGACTCCCCCTCTCTTCTAACACCATCCTTTCCAAGCACAGCCACTTTTGTGTCCCATCATGGCCATTCCTGGGAACACTTTAGCAACTTTCCCAGGTCATGAAAGATCACAACATACACACCAGAAGGTGCCATCATGAGTGCTAATTTAAAAATCAGTGTACATCTGGATGTTCATGTTAACACCTTCAGTTTCATCTGGATCCACGACAGCCAGCAGGCTGATTGGCTTACATTATGTACTACTTGGCCTGGGCCAAGCCACTACTGTGCTGTGTGTCCTTGAGTCTGACACTTAGTCTCTTTCTAAGCCTCAGCTTCCTCACCAGCAGGACTCACTAGCTGTGCCGCCAGAGCTTACTGTGGCAGAAGCTCTTGGTATGCATCATTTTAGCATTGAGTGGGTCTGATTATTCCATTTTACAGGTGTGTGTGTGTGTGTGTGTGTGTGTGTGTGTGTGTGTGTGAGCATGCATGCATACCTGTATACAGGTGCACACACCCATGAGTACATCAAGGCCAGAAGGGATGCTGGGTGCCTTCCTCCACTTCGCTTTCCACTATTCTCTTGAGGCAGGGTCTCTCACTGAACTTGGAGCTTAAGGATTTTTAGCTAAGCTGGCTCATCAGCAAGCCCCAGGGATACTCCCATCTCTATCTCTATCCCCATCCAGTGCTGGGGTCCTAAGTGCAGACAGACACACCCAGCTTTTTATTTGGATACTGGGGATCTGAACTCACGTCTCCATGCCCTATGCAGCCAGCTCTCTTACTATGCAGCCATCTCCCCAGCCCTCAGACAAGTCTTGTTTTTTATCTAAGCTCACATCACTGGTGCAAACAGGATAGGAGCCAGCCCTTAGTGTGACTCATCCCACCCAGCCTCTGAGCCCGAATGATCTGTAACCTGCCCTTTTTGGATCCTTGTCACACCTTGAATGTGAAAACAAGGACAATGGTCTGCTTTGGAGACAGTGAAGCTGAGGTCCACGGGATTTATGATTGGCTTGAGGGCATACAATTCCAGCTCAGGATTCCTGGCTCTAGTTCAGCACCCTCTACCATGCTGCCTTGCCATGTGCTCATGGTGAGGCTCTGGCTCAGTGGCCTCCATCCAGGCCAGCCTCACCATGGTCTGTGGGGACTTCTTACCTGTGACAGTGGCAGATCGGATATCCAAGTGGCTTCTGTCCAGCTTGGCTTTGTCTTTGATCTGTATGGTCACGACACGATCGGCAATGACCGCCTCAAAACCAACCACTGTGGTGTCCTCGTCCATTGGGTACACAAAGAGACCTGGCGGAGTGGGGCCCAGTGTCACAGAGTGTTCACTCAGCCCCACCCAACATATCCCGCTCCTAGAAGGGGGTCAGCCTTGGATCTGCCGGGGTTGTACTTGGACCTGTGGGTTGTCCTCACTGCCCCCGAGGGGACAGAGCAGCCCCGGGGCCAGGCAGGTGAGGGCAACAGCAGGCGGTGTGAAAAAGTGCATCTGTGTCCAACCCCCACCAGCTTTTACTCTTGGATGTGTGAGCTTCTGGGGCCAGAAAGTCCGGTTTTCAAGGAAAATAACATGGGCTGTCGTGTGGGCTGTGTCTGGGTCTAACAGTACAGGTCTGGGTGGTGAATCTGGTCCACGGTCACTGACTTACCACTGGCACCACCAATGGGTGGGGCTGTGAAAGAGCTAGAGAAGGGTCCAAATGCAAGCCTTTCTTGTTTCCTAACCCCAATACGTTGGACAGGACACTCTAAGTCTAGAATCCCCATCTACAGCAAGCCTCATGGTGCCATATATTAAGCTGTGCACCACATAGTAGGTGTCAGACATTTTTATATCCTTATTTTTCCTGAGGTTCTAGGGATTGAACCCAGGGCCTTTTACAAGCTAAGCCAGTGATCTACCGCTAATTACATTCCCACCTCTCTTGTTATTTTTTACTTTGAGACAGGGTTTCGCTAAGTGGCCCAGGCTAGCCTTGAACTTGCTACATAGCCCAGCTAACTCTTGAATTTTCAGTCCTTTTGCCTTAGTCTCTGGAGTAGTTGGGATTGCCAGCTAGCATCTATATACCTGGCTACCTTTTTAGATTCTTCAGTGTGAAGAATATGCTAGTCGTAGAGGTTTGTTGGTGTTTGGATTTGAATTCATTTGGGGTGTAGCCTGAGATTCTGCATTTCTGTTCAGCTTCTAAGCAGTGCTGAGCTTGATGCAGTGCTTAGAATTCATCTCCTCTCTAACATGGAAACAGCACAAGGGACCATGGTGAGACCTCCACAAACCCTGACTTCCTGTCCTCCAGAGTCTCAGTTTTCTTATCTATAAAATGGAACACTTGTCCGTCCCTTCTGCAAGAGGAAAGCTGAGGAGGCTATCTCAAAGCCTTTCAGTATTGTCTCCAGGGACCCTAGGTAGGCCGTTTTCAGTCACCAATTCTAGGCTCCCTTGAACAGAAGAGTAAGTTCATTTGTTCAGCAGCCCAGGTCCCTGAGAAGAAAGTTCTCATGTGGGTTTCTTTTGGGTAGTGTTGGCCCCCAGGGCAGCACTGAAGGGCAGCACTCAGGGCAGAGTGTGGGGACAGGGCCTGGGAGAATGGGTTAGCCATTTGGAGGCTCCATCATCCTGAATAAGAAGGGGATCCAGGTCGGATGTGGCGGCACATGCTTGTAATCCAGCAATGAGCAGGTGAGGCAGGAGGATTGCTGTGGGTATGTGGCCAGCTGGGACTACATAGTCTGTACCAGGCTAGCTAGAGCTATACAATAACACCCTGTCTAAAAAACAAAATACCCAGCCAACTAGTCAAATAAGGAAGCAAACCAAAAAGGAGTTAGGGAGAGAATCCCGCCCACAGTTAACCCCTGGCTTGGGGGAAGGAGAGGTGTGTGGTGGCCAGCCCCTGTCCTTTACCCAGACTACTCCCCAGTGATGAGTCATAGCTACATTTCCACCCACCCGTTTCCTCTTCAGGTATTGTTATTTCATCTGCCCCTCCTTTCAGAACCCAAATCTTGGCTCAAATCTTGACTCTCTCTGCTTTCCACTCTCCTTCACTTTCAAAGCTGTGGGGCATAGCTGGAAATCCCACTTTATAGATAAGGGAGCAGACCAGAAAGGTCCCATGCTTGCCCAGTGTCGGCCAGCTGGTAAACCACAGGACAAGGGTTCACTGTGGAGGAGGCGGTTCCGGGAAATCCACATGGGGTTGGTTACCTTGGAAGGGCTGAGCCTCCAGGTTGCCATAGGTGAGGGAGGCTGTCAGGCCCAGGGCATAGCCGTTGACGTAGGAGGTGACGTCCGATGCAGTGAGAGGCAGGGCTGCCCCCGTGGCACGGTTCAGCAAGCCAGGCATTCTGTTGGTTCCTCAGCTCAGCTCAGGGCCTGCAGGAGACAGGACAGGTGGGTACTGAGGAGAGGCCCACAACCCTCCAAGTCTAATCTCATTTGAGTGCCCTAAAAACTGGAGCCTCATGATCTTCATGTACCTTGGGGGACTTCAGAGTTAGTGAGTGTCCTGAGAGAATGGGACTTGGTTACTGACATCTCACTCACTGGTAGAAAAGCTAAAACCTGATGGCGCTCACCCACAGTTCGGGGCCAGCGCTGAAGTGGCTGGCCGAACAATAAGGACTTACTTATCCCCAGGGTCTGTGTGTGGGTGGGAGTGAGGGACTCCCTTCTCACCCCACCCCGTAAGTCTCCTGATCTCTGGAGCATCACATTTTTTCTCTGCAAAATGAAGGCGTTGATTGGGACAGCTCTCTATGTGCCCTTCCTCTGGCTACAGAAAACCAGCTCACTACAGTCAACACTTGGGTTGTTATGGGGTCTAAATCAGGACAGTTGCCATCCTTCCGGGTCGGTCTTGCTATACCCTATACCCA
>CABHPH010125136.1:0-26387 GCA_902168325.1 Peromyscus nudipes
GAAGGAATGGAAATACAACACTTGGCCTGTTGTTAGCTGTATGGTAATAGAATCACCATGGAATAAATGTGGGTCATGTTTTTCACTTGGGTTTACCTTCACCTGTTTCATAGCAAACCAACACCTGGCTCCGTGCGTAGCATACAATATTTCATAGGTGGTTGCTAAATGAATCTGTTAGTGAATGGACCAGGCAACAAATCCTAGTGTCCAGCCCACTTTGTTCTTTAATGGTGTCCTCGTCCATACGTGAATCTCCTCACTGGCTAGTCATGTGATTCTGGCGTTGTGGTGGTGCCCTGAGTAATAAAGAGTTCTTCACACCTAAAACAGCTATGACTTGTAACCTGTGGATATTTGCCCTTAACCTGAAAATGAAATAAAAACCAAACAGAAAACAAGTATGGCTAACACATTTTGCAGACAGAGTAGAACGAAGTGAATTTATCATTGATGTGTAAGTAATTGTTACCATTTAAGGTTAGGCCTTCCTTAGAGGTAAAAATAAAACAGATTAATGCCTGTCAAACTGATATATGATTCTGTAGTTTTTGGTAAATATTAACCAGTGCCCCTAAGATTTCTTTGCTTCACTGTAAATGCCTCAGAAAATGAAAACACGTCAT
Organism: Peromyscus nudipes; assembly: GCA_902168325.1. Lineage (NCBI taxonomy): Eukaryota > Metazoa > Chordata > Mammalia > Rodentia > Cricetidae > Peromyscus > Peromyscus nudipes. Next base: position 627 of record CABHPH010125136.1, read on the forward strand.
TGTTTTTTGAATCATGAGAAACACTAAATCTACAATAATATTGAGTCTCTCTGGATGTGTGATTCTGGAGCTGATGAGACAAACCTGGAATTTTTTTTTTTTTTGAGCTGGTTCCCAAGAATGATCACAGCTTGTCATGTTTGCTGTGAGCATACAAGGATCAGAGGCCTGTGACACTGGGAAGATTTGGCCGATGTAAACAATGAGGGACATCTCAGAGGCGGAGAGTCAAAAGTGGTTTGTATTATTAATCTTTGCAGGAACTGGTTTCAAAGACCATGACTGCCCATATGCAATGCATTGGCTTTGCCGGGAAACTGCTTTTATTTTCAACCATCAACACAGCTTCTTAATTGTCTTGCTATTAATTAGCTAATGATGCAGTGTAAGTGAGATCAAAGTATTCAAGATGAAAGGCAGATTTTTTAAAGAGGAAAGAGGCTAATTAGCTTCCTACAGTCCATTATTTCATCTCTTCTTAGTCAATGTGGAGATAGCAAGACAGAAATCAGACTTGATCAAATCATCAGGCAGAGGGGATTACAAACCCTTTTTAGATTGTTAGATGACAACTATAAACTCTAAAGAGTACATGGAATGATGGTGGGGGAAATCTACACACAGAGAGAAGAGACTTTTGAACACAGGCTACCTAAGAGGGTCTTGGAAACAGTTTTCTCTGAGTCTTAAGAGTTTGGCTGAATACTCTATCCTTTCATGGTTAAGAGTTTAAGACAGTGACTAAGATCACCTCTCTTCACAGATAGTAGTGAAACAATGGGAAACACACATAAAGATCAGACCTAAGTGGGAAACCACAGTTTATGTGGAGAACTTGACGTAGGTCATAGATACAAATGTAAGCTATAAATTCTCCAAACTCTCTGAAGAAAACAGGAGATCTTTGTGTCCTGAGGCTAGGTAGTATGGTTTGGTGCAACCTGTAAATGAGAACATTGATACATTGCAGTTCATCAACATTAAAATAGTTGTTTGCAAAAGACATTGCTAAGAAAATGAAGGAATATTTTAAATGGTACCACCCCCAAGGACGTATCTAAAATACAGGCAGAAATCTCAAACTTTTAAAATAAGAAAACCAATTATTCAAATTTAAAAAAATAAAAAAGAGAGCATAGATTTAGAAAATATATGTTCCAAACCCCTAGCCATTAGGGGAATGCAAACCAATGCCATGGGCTACCTAGTAGAGTGGCTAAAATTAAAGACAATGACAATCACAAGTGCCAACGAGGAGGTGTAAACACACGGTGTATTATTCTGAAAGACAATCTCATCTGTTTACAAAGTTAAAATCAGTGCATGTATGTGACCCAGCAATCCCACTCCTGGGTATTTACTACGGATTACAAGTTGGCAAACAATGGCCAACAGACCAGGTCGAACCTACTGCCTCTCTTGTACATAAACATTTATCAGAGTACAGTCGTCATGCATGACCCACTTTGACCTGTTAGTGCCTATGCTGCTTTCACACTGCTATATTCCCTGTTTCATAATGGTTCAACATGACTTACTGGCTTTAGGATTGCAGAAGCGGTGCTTGGTAAAGACCACACACACATACACACACCACACACACACACACACACACACACACACACACACACACGCACGCACAGCACTCTGAATTTTGTATCTTTTCCAAGCCTCTTGATTTGTAGCAAGTGCTCTTTGAGGCTGAAATGGCAGCCTCAGGCTAACGTCCCGGTTAACAACCAATACTCTACAGTACAGCGTAATGCTAAATTAGGATATTTGGAAAATTGAGTGCAGTAAACACTGTTGTGGTTAGAATATGAAATGTTCTCCCCCACAGGCTAATGTATTTGAACTCTTAGTTCCCAGCTGGCTCTGATGTTTTGGAAGGTTGTAGACCCTTTAGAAGATGGGACTGGCCCTACTTCCTGTCTGCACTGCTCTGCCAAAATGTAAGGAGGGTCCAGATTCCAACCTCCTACCAGCATGGACATGCTGGCTGCCTTGCCTTCCCCTCCAAGGTCAGCAAGGTCCCTTCAAACTGTCTGGCAAAATAAACCCACCCTCCCTTAAGATGCCTCTTGTTGGGGAATTTGATCACACAAAGCAACAGAGAAGACACTAATCCAAACACATTTCTAGCTTTAAAGAACTTCAAGTGCTAGTAGCAACAACTCCATTGTACAGCAAGGAACAGATGTGGTTGCAACACAGACTGTACACTCCACAATGACTACTTGCATGCTACAAAGTTGACATCTTGCTTTAAAGAAATGGAAGCACACATACACATGCATGCGGGCGCGCGCGCATGTGTGCGTGTGTGCACACACACACACACACACACATCAAAAATGCATACAAATAACCATCAAAAACTGCATGTAAACCAAACACCCTGTATGGAATGGCGAATCAGAACATGGTGTATATGTTCAAAGAAAATATTTAAAAAAACTATTTTAAGTAGAGAAAATATTAGTTTAGGCAAAAGCTTGGAGAGTCTTAAGAGCATTTTACTAAGAGGAAAAATCCAGTTTCAAAGGATTACCAACTATCTATATATGAAGGTTTAGAAAAGATGAATTTTTAGTAACAGGTGATCACCAAGGGTCCCGGGTGGGGAAAGGGTGTGATTATCAAAAGAGAGCTTGGGAGACATTTATAAGGCCATAGAGATATTCTGTATCCTAACTGTAACCATGGCTTCATGAATATATATGTGTATGAGAATTCATAGAATTGTGTAGCAAAGAATTTCCTCTCATTATAAGTCAATTTACTAAGTAAGAATGGCACCTATTCAAAGACAAGCAACCCTCCAGAGTGGACGTGACAGTCTGTTCAAAGTGTGTGTCTGCCATATCACTTATATGACATTCTGAACCATGTATGTTGAAAATGGATGGCCCTCATCCCCTTGGGCTTGATACCTACTAAGCATAATGATTAGCCAAAGCCCTTCCCTAATCTTCAGTGGAAAGTAGTGTATGGATCCCTCAGACATTGGTGTGGTTTTTTGGCAGAGCCTAGAGTGCACGTAACATATTACAGACTAGTTCTCTACATTTCCACACAACACAGACCTATAATTTACTTGAACTTTATCACTACTGAAAAGGTGGCATGCATTAGGCAGGAAATTGTTTGCCCATATTTTGAAACCAAGAAAATAGAAGCTTAGATGGCTGGTTCAAGTTATTTCTCCAAAGTTACAGGAGAGTGCTTAGAACTTACAGAATGAGATTCTAGAACACTCTCCTCTTTCCAATACCCTTGGCCTTGTTAAGCTGTGGAATGGAGACATTTGCAAACTTGTATATAGCTTAGAAAGAAACCATTGGTAACTGACTGCTTTTCTGAGTACAGTGCATAAACTCATCCAGTAATTTGCTGAAATCTGCTAGAGCCAAAGGTCACAGGCATTATCCATCAACTGAAGGTCATTTCAGAAGTCCATCATCTTCTAGACCACAGCAAATAAACTCTTGGGGACTCATTGTTCTTAGAGAGGAAAGTTGGGTCATCTAGATAAGCAATTCTGACTTATATAGTATGACTTTTGATTTTTTTTAAAAAAATGCTCTCAAATTACTCATTAAATTTGGTCAGCATGTCATTACTAACTCTGAATTTCCTTGTTAGTTCCCTTTCTTCTCAGGCTCACTTCTGAAAGAGTTTTCATAGAATATTTAAATCTTGAATTAGCATGAGTTCCTCACACATGAAGCAGCAAACATTTTACATAAATTGTCAAATCTGTTTGAAGACATCAAGGAGTCATATACTGTCACATAACAACCTAGATACTTTTAATTTGAATAGAAAATAAGGTCTAGAGAATGAAATCCAAATGTAATTAAAAGACTAAGAATAAATGAAGGCCTCTAGGAGGATTTTATTAATCACTGTTCCCTCCCCTCTGGACTCTCCTTTGTCCACTTTTCCCGCAATGTACAGAAAGGTGAACAAACAGACAGAGAATGATCTGTGAAGGGTAATTTGCCATGTGCTTGAGAGAGAGCAGGTTTGCTCCACAAGCTGGCTGGCACAATCAAGTGAGGTGTGCACCGTGAGCCAGACTGTAATTCTTTTAGCTCAGCGATGCCTTTGAGAGTGCTGAATGTCTGCCGCTTCCCCCGGGCGAGTGATTCAGCACCTTCCACATCAAAAGGTAGTGATGACTGAAACTTCATTCTGTGTGATCAGATTATTGCTGCTGAGTCAAAAGGAGATAGGGTGCTGTGTGTGTGTGTATGTGTGTGTGTGTGTGTGTGTGTGTGTGTGTGTGTGTGTGTGTGTCTACTGGAGCACCTCTGCATGGTTTTTTCTTTCTTTCTTTTTTAGTGCGATGCTTATTTTTTACATGTGCATATTTTCCTTCACCTTCTTTCTGTAGAGACTATGTAAGATATTGGTTCATTATTTCTGATTCCGACAAGATATTGGTTCATTATTTCTGACTCTTGTGACATCCGTTCTTTTAATTCACCCTTGAGGACCTCTTTCCAGTCATTGCTAGAGGTAGACGCAGAGACGAATAACGCAGAGAGAATGATTTCTGGTTTTAATTTTAATGGCAACTGCCAGCTCTTTCCCCATTCAATTATTTTTCTTGGAAATAATTCCTGAGTGCCTAGTTTCAGGAAGAAACCGTCAGCAAATAAACAGAATATCAAGTTCATGTTCATGTGATGAGATGGCATTTAGTAATGAGTCCTGTTACCCAGACTTAAAATGGGTAAGGAAAGGGATTAAAATTTACTATTATAAGTTCTATGGATGAACTTAGATTTCACATAGATATGTGAAGTCTTACATTTACACATACATACACATATGTATATTATATATTTGCCCACCCAAGGGAAAATGCATTCCCTATATATATATGCTCTGGTATAGTACTCAGCCAACCAAGAACTACTCCATACAGCTGGTTACATGTAGTCAGATGTGGGCGGAAGAACAGATGCAGATGAGGCTAGGTTATGAAAAGTTAACAAATGTCACCAGACGTTAAACTGCTGCTCTTTCCACCATGGAGGATTTGGGGAGTATCTATAAGGCACCAGGCACCAAGACTGCAATAATGAAAGGCCAAATCCCCACCCTGCCTCAGGATTTATTCTCACACGCAAAGAAACAAGATAATGGTGGTGATTGCTGCCATCAAGGAAATTAATGAGAAAATATAAAGAAGAATACGGAAGAACAGATGACGTTGTGGATGAGGCTATTTTAGATAGGGTGGCTATTCTGAGATGTCTCTACCGATATGAAAGCTGGAAGAGCTGGCAATGCTGGAAGAGTATTACAGACACGGAGAGCAGAGCATGCAAACACCAAGTCCAGCCGTGCTGGGGGCACAGAAGAGGGATCAAATTGGTTGAACCGTGGAGAACCAGAGTCATAGATTGGCAGTGACATTGATGCCACACAGAGATGTGCTGGCCAGAGAGGGGTTGGGTTTTACTGAAAGAACAATGAGAAAGGTTTTAACTGGGGCTGTTCTGCCATCAGCTCATTCTGCTGCTGGAACTAGAGAGAATTTGAAGACATTCACAGGAGAGAGGAAGCAGGGACAGTTATTAGGAGACAAGTGAGTCATCGGAGAAAGACGGGTGCCAGTGCTCAATAGTAGCAGTTAAGGCGGAGCATGTTGGGTAGATGCATGCTATAGAGCGCTAAAGAACCTGAGTGTTTGTTGGATGTGAAGGCGAGGGGGATTGGAAGACAGCTCCTGACTCCGTTATGAGTTACTTTCAGGTGATGCTCTAAGCAATGAGTGTGCCTCCTTAAAATAATTTGCATTTTATGGCAAGCACAATGACTGTCCTTACTGAGAAGAAGTGGTCTCAGGATGATTATCATGTAAGGTTTGATTGTGCAATCTCAGGCCTGGACCTGCCCCTCTGCGAGCCTCTGACCACTCTCTCGTGAGTTCCAGGTCCCTTGGGAATAGTGAGCTGCATTGATGGCAACGGCCATTCCCTAGGTGGACATGGGAACAAGGACACAAGTGTCAGAGGCCAGTCCGTGGAGAGTTTCTCTCTCTGCTCCACTGTCACTGCAGTCTGCCCTGACTGGGGTCCTTTCTCCATCAGTTCTTTGTCCCTTAATGTCAGGACTACAGAAAGGCCCATGCATGGAAGGGGCAGTCTAAATTGCTACCAGCAGAGGGCAGCCTGGAGCCACACACTCCTTGCCCCAAACCAGAGCTCCTTAGTCCCCTTGGGGAGCAGGCAGACCAATTCACTTCTGAGGCAAAACTGTGGGGGGGGCCAGTGGAGATCACTGTTACCTAAGCAAACCATGAAGGGAAGTGCCCTTTTCAGTCAAGATACCGAGAAAAGTGTGCCGTTGTTACTGCTGAAAGCATTGACAAGCTGTCAGTACAAGTGAGGGTTGCCCTGTCCAAAGAGCAGATAAAACTTCGTTTTGCTCTCCAGTTACTATATATGAAATACTGTGACCCTGGCTCTGACAGATGGCAATATAAATCATCTCACTTCAGCTTCACAGATGCCCTCTGAACTCTGTCCTTGTTTTTTGTCCTTATCACACACATGAGTAGGTCATTACTGAAGATCAATGGTGTGGTGTGGGGGGGTACTAACTACAAAAGTTTGTTTAAACATAAAACCACCCCTGAGGCTGCTACACATTGTGTATGACTTTCCCACTATTTTTCTGGATGCCCCAGGGACTCCAAGGGAGTATTACATATGTTTTATATAGAGAACTTGGCTCTGAGCCCCTAAATATATTCTTTCTGAGTGGACAGAATAAATTAAACAGCCAAGGAAGCATGTAAACAAGTGTGTATGATCCAGAGCACAACAGCATGAGAAAACTGTCTTAACCACTCTCCACTACCAAAACTTTTCACTTGTACCACACAAGTACTGTGAGCAGAGTCCCCTTCCAGTATAAAAAGATGCATGAGAAACAGTGAGAGGCAGCCACATATCTATCCGTTCATTCATTCATTCATTCATTCATTCATTCATCAATCTCAGGTACTCTGTTACAGGCATGGATTTCACACAGAATATTATAGTTCCCGCCCATGGAAAGGGTGTGGTCTAATTTGGGGTGATGAAAACAGTAATAAAAAAAGAAATGAATGAGGCAATGCTATTTTATGTTAGCTAAAAGACGGGTCCAATGGTTAGCTATTATCCCTGTATCTTCTTTCTCTTGAGCCTTGAAACCTCCATCTCCAGTCCAGACAGTAGGCAATTCTATGCCAAACATGTCTTCCCTTCTCTGCCACTGACATTTTAAAATTCCCCAATCTCACCCTTGAGAACACAGGCCCTTAACACCTAGCCCACCCGCCCCTGCTCAGACTAGATCCTTTCTTGCCTGTTCTAGACTCCATGGCAGGTCAAGTCATTGATGCCTCTTCTCTGCTGTGAAATCCTGGTCTGTCTCTCTGCCTGTTTTGATAGATCCCATCTTCCCTACCATTCTCCCTCTTCCTCAGCATTGGCTTGGTGTTCAGTGTTTCTCCCTGACTGGTTCCAGAAGCTCCTCCACAAACCCTTTAGGGAGACTACACTTCCTGTTTCATTCTCCATGAGTCCAGGTTAAGCTTTTTTCTACAACCTTTAAATTCCAAACCTAATATTTCTTCTCTAGCAATTCCTAGCATACTAAAAAATGGAACATCATCACCTTCTTTTGTCTTTACCTCTAAATATTGTCCCCTTCTCTTTCTCTTCCTCTCCTCCTCTCCCCTCCTCTTCCCTTCCTTTCCCCTTTCCTCCCCTTTCCTCCCCTCCCCTTTCCTTCCCTTCTCCTTCCTTTTCCTTCCCTCCCTTTCCCTTCCCTTTTCTTTCCTTCCCTTTCTTTCCCTTTCCTTCTGCTCGCTAAGTAAAGAGTACAGTTTCTTGCCCTTGTAGGCATTCCATAATAAAGCTGAGAGAACTTGAGAAGAATCTTGTAGAGATGGTCCACTCATTTATGCTTGCCAGCTTGTAACCCTATGACAGCCAACAGGTGTGTACTGAGCACCTATAGTGTTCCAGCTTTACAGCTGGCACCAGGACATATTACAGAACTCTAGGAACAAGAGAAGCATGTCAGTAAGGCTGAAGCATCACAGGAGAAAGGAGTGTCTTGGTATGAGGTAAGGCCACAGAGACATGATCCCTACCCTGAAGGGATGTTGCCATTTTGAACATATTCTAAAAGATAAAGAACGAGCTTGAGCAGAAGAGTAGCCAGTTCTGAAATTTCCCCAAAGCCTGCTTGGCTGTTATATGGGGACTGGGTGAGAAGGGTCCAGGGTGGGGAGGGAAAGAACAGTTAAGGCTTGACCCTGGAATGACCATGGAGAAGAAGGATGACTTCCTGAGCATGTAGCTCCCCTCACTGAGTTCCAAATTCCCTTCATCCTCAGCGGTCCTTGGACTTGGTGCCTTCACAAATCCTCACGAGTGGCCCACGGCTCTGGCTTTGCTCCGCCTATAATCGATCTCATGCAGAGAGCCTTGCACCCCATGCTCCCGCTATGCTCTAGATGCAAAGAACAGCCCTCTGTACCCTGAATGTTCCCAAGTGTTTCCCCTCCAGGCCTTTGTTCAAGCTGTCCTCTCAGCCTGAATGTCCCTCTCATTTTTCAGTTTGTTAAACTATTCTAGAACGGCTACCCCAATAAACAGATAGACTAGCTCTTCTCAAAAACTTGTGAATCTACCTTAGTCTATCAAGATTACTGCATTTTCAGTCATCAATTCCCGCTGTCCCCTCTATTGTCCCTTGTAAGAAAGGGGACATGTTTTATCTGCATTTTTATTCCCTTCCTCAAACTTAAACTGCCTGTAGTGGGAAAGAGATCTTAGTGGATGTTAAATGTTCATTGTATCAAATCACCCAGAATCCAGTTCAGTCCAGTTTAATCTATCCTAGTGCAAAACAACTCAATTCAATACCTTACGTATTAGTTAATTACTTCACAGGTTGTGAAGTTCTCCAAGATCAGGCATTCGTTTAGTTTCATTGTTTCCTGCTCCATTGCATAGTGGGCACTTGATGAATGCCAAATGGTTGGTTGACATAAAATTAAAGACACTCCTTGATCTTTATTTTTCCCCTTTTAAAAAAGGGGTTGGAGAGATGGCCCAGTGGTTAAGAGTACTTGTTTCTCTTCTAGAGGACCTGGATCTGATTCTCAGCACTCACATGATAAATAACAATCATCTGTAACTCCAATTCCAGGAGACCCAACACCATCTTCTGGCCTCTGAGGTCACAAGGGACTCTTGCGGTATGCATGCAAGCAAAACACCCATACGTATAAAATAAAAATTTTTAAAAATCTCTAAAAGGCTGATTTAATAGAGGCCATTCACTGTTTCTTGTGTCAAATATGCAATTTTTGTGAAGCCTGAACATTATAATTATATACAATTAAATTTTCAGAAAATGTAATGTGGGCTTGTAAGGAATTCTAGTCCATGTCTGTTAGGATAAAGGGGGGTTGAGGCGAGTATGCATACAGTTACCAATATACTACCCATGCTGTTGCTGACAGACAGCTTTCACAAGGAGCCAAGTTCATCTTTACTGAGTGGGAGGCTGCAGCAAAAAGGGCAGGGACTGAGAAACCACAGAAGACCTCCTCCTAAATCTCTGATCACAAGGGAACCTCCAGTGAGACTCACAGCAGAAAGTGGCCTCTCTGAGCATTGTGGCTCTCAGGCCACATCTGTAACTCCAAATGTGTGAGAGGCCCTAACACACTGACTTCGTGTACACTGCATTCTGAGGTTTCACAGCGTGGCTCAGTCTGCCCTGCCACTCTTTCCTTTCAGTGACACACTAATCATTTCTTTTTTATTTTATTTTTATTAAGAAAAAATTTTTTTATTCATTTTACATACCAAAGATCCCCTTCTTCCCTCCTCCTGCCTCTCCAGCCTCCCCCTCCCAACCCACCCTCCATTCCCTCCTACAAGAAGGCAAGGCCTCCCATGGGGAGGTACATTCAGTAGAGGCAGGTCCAAGCCCCTCCCCCTGCCTCAAGGCTGTGCAAGGCATCCCATCATAGAAGTGGGCTGGAAATATCCTTGTAAAGAGCATCATGTATTTTTTTAATGCAATAAAATGAGTATAACATGAAGATTACCTTTTAATTATTTTGAATGTAATTCATTGTCGCTAAATACATTCCAAATGCTGTGCTATCAACACTGCCCTTCATCTTCAACACATTTTCATCATCCCCCAATTAAACTCTGTGACCCACCACACTATATTTTAAATAGTAAAAGATATCTTCTAGCAGTGGGATGGTTTTTAAATCTCAAAGAAGTACATACATAAGACAAATAGCAAAATCTCTCTGCTCTAATCTGTATCTACTTCTCACTATTAAGGGCTGAGTACCTACTGGGCACTTTTTGTGTGCCTAAAACATTCAGATCATATTATACGTTCATAGGAATATTTTAGTTTACAAAAACTACCATAAAATATGTTGTTTCTTTTTTTTTTCTTTTAATCAGACATCAAGGACGTTCTCCTGTGTTCAGCTTACGACCTGCCCCTTTTATTGTCTGCATACTATTCTCTGGTACAAATATCCTATACTTTAACTAAGGCCCTAATGATAGACATTTTTCTGTCTTCAAGGATTTTTTTTTTCCACTTTCGAAGGCAGAGTTACAATTAAAAATCCTGGTACCCTCAAGTAAGCATTCCTGGGGGACACACTTCTAAAGGTTAAATTCCTAAATATAAATATTTGTCCGTTTTGAAAACGTTGACGTGTACTGACTCCCACATCAGTTTGTGCAAATGCAGCAGCTGCTCGTTTCCCAGGAGACTGACTGGAAGAAAGACCCTGTGCTTGGCCGTCAGGAGCTCACATGCCGGTGTGGATTGGTGGAGGTTACTTTCCTTTTAGAGAGGACACTGGGCGCTCTCAGAGGGGAAACTAACAGAAAATAAAGGAAGCATGCAGGAAAACAGTTGATTCATCAGCCTTGGCAGGTTGCCTCTGCTTGGAAAAAAAAAAAATGGAAGAAACAGGAGCTCGACTGTGGACATCTCTCTTCCTATGCACTGCCGAGGCACGGGGTGTAAGTTCTAATCGGTAACATCGCATTCCTCAAGTTGAGCCTTGTCTTCGCTCATTCCCCCAAAACGCTGGCCATCCAGGCTAATCTCAGCTGTAGTGTAGTGTCAATGCTCATGAGAGAAGAGCTATGGCCCGGACACACATCATTTGCAGCTTTGTCAATTCAGACTCTTACAAAGGTGCAGAGGACTAATTGAAAAGAATGACCTAGAGCTGGGGATATAATTCAGTGGTAGAGCACTTGCCTAATATTCATGCCGCTCTAGCATGGGTCCCCAGCACGCGCGCACGCACACACACACATGCAGAGAGACAGAGACAGAGTTAAGATTTGAAACTTCTCAGGATACTTCCTGCTTTGTGTTAGCAAACTAGACAGAAGAGCAGAGCTGTCATGGTGTGGGGCAAAGGAGATTTGTGTTATTGCTAGAGATTAGTACTTGCAGCAAGACACATTGCTTTGATATTTACATAGTATAAATTTACATTCATTAAAAATAACATAATTTAGGTCTGGAGAGATGGCTCAACAGTTATGGGCACTGGCTGGCCTCCCAGAGGACACAGGTTCAGTTTCCAGTAACCACATGGTGGCTCACAACCATCTGTAACTCAAGATCCAGGATAGCCAATGCTCTTTTCTGATTTCTGTGGACATCAAGCACATATGTGGTATACAGACCTACATGCAGGCAAAATACTTATACTCATAAGAGATAATAATAAAAATTAGCAAACCATACAGTCCACTTAATTTCCCACTAAAATGGGTTGTTTTAAGGAGGAAAGTAAGAAAAATCTAAGACTTAGAAAGGCAAATCGTTTTTGTCAATAAAAGACCATGCTAAGTCCTGTGAAAATCTAATCAGATAGATTTCATTAATTAGAGGGCAATCAATCGTATATACAAGAGGAAACCAGTCTGCTAATCTGGAGATCCTCAAATAACTCAGCTCTGTAAATAATTATTGAATAATAGAAAGACACCAAGCCAGTATTTTTCCTGGTATAGTGTATTCCACAGCAGATCTCCATAGCAACACCATGAAAAGGACCATTTATTTTAGTGCCAACCCTATCTGAAGCATGATGATTCTGTTAAGAACAGGTTTCCAGCGGTCCAAGTTAGAAAAACAGACTTTCTGATCTCACATTTGTCCTAAGTTAAGTCAAGGAAAGGTTCTCGAGAAAGCTTGTTCTGCAGCCATGAGTCTGAGTGCCTAGAGTCAACAGGGAGCTTCAGAAATGGTAAACACAAATGCATACATACAGATGCTGAAATGTGGGTGTATCCATCATGGCTTCTCACAGAGTTATTGCAGGACTTTCAAACAGGGACAAGGATTTCCCCCAGATACCCACAGAGAAACTTGCAACATGGTGGAGGTTCTTAAAAGTCTCAGCAGCCCTAGGGGCTGCTGGTTTGAGTTTTAAGCCTGGAACTTAGTCAGGTTTTTATATTGTGTAGCTCTGGTGGTCAACAGGCAAACAGGCAAATAAATAAACAAACGAACAAATAAATAAATAAATAAATAAATAAATAAATAAATAAATAAATAAATAAATAAATAAATAAAGGTGTGGGCAGAGACAAGGGTCCCTGGTGCTGGTGCATTCCTGAAGACTGGTGGATGGCCCTCTGTCCTTACAATGGGCCCTGTTACTTTGTATGATGTCAATCTGATTAGAATTCTATTATTTGCAGCAAAAATTCTAGCTAATGAGTGTCTGATATTATGTACTAAAGGAGAGAGCACACGGATGTATAGATCAAAGAAGAAAACAATGTGACCAAAAAAAAAAAACTCACACCCTGTCTATGTCACCCAATTTGTTAAGGACTTGTAAATTCCCCTTATTACTCCTCGAAGTGTCTAAAAGTAGATGCTATTTCCCCACTGTCCCCCCTGCGTGGTTCCTGGTAAGAGATCGGGGTTTTCACCTTGAGTCACATTTAGCTAGTGTCAGATCTGGACTTTTCATTCAACCCTGGGTCATTAGGATGGACTTGATCTGATATTGCTTAATCACAGTCATTTGGACTCTTTTGTGCTCTTGTGTTAGCTGATTTACTCTATTGGACAGATATAATGTCCTCCAAGTCCCCTGCCAGATGCATTAGTGTGAGCCACTCTGATACTCATTTATCAGGGTGTTTCTCTGCCCAAGTGGTTGGGCTGAGGATGTGTTATACCCAAGCTCCCTTTCCAAACTGTGCCCACCTTCATCCCTATCCTGCCTTTCCCCAGAAGATTCTGACAAACTCTAGTGTGTGTGTATGAGGTGGGAAGGGAGTGCCACAAAGCTAGGATTTGAATCCAGAGCCATCAAACCACTGTGTCACCACACCATTGTTCCCTGTCTTACTAATCAACTGGAACTCAATATTAGAAGCTCAATTATTTCTCTAAACCATAGATCTTAACCACAAGTGACCGCGTCTCCCTTTGAATGTTCTGTACATCTTAAAACTGGCTTGTCCATTTATAATAGAGATCTCACCGAGGCGTCAGCCAGAGCAGTGACAGCTTTCAGAGGCCAGGCCCTCGTCCATCACTGCTGCTGTTCCTAACATGAAAGGGACAAGGGCAGCTTGGCTGAAGGGCAGGCAAAGAAGAGGCCCCGGCACAGATGGGCAAGGCTGCTGGGAAACGATTCTGTAAAAGTAAAAGTGAAGCCACCCCCTCCCCATGCAAAAAAAAGAAAGAAAAAAAGAAAGAAAAAAGAAAGGAAGGAAGGAAGGAAGGAAGGAAGGAAGGAGAGAGAGAGAGAGAGAGAGAGAAGGAAGGAAGGAAGGAAGGAAGGAAGGAAGGAAGGAAGGAAGGAAGGAAAGGAAGGAAGGAAAGTACAAACAAAAGGGAAAAGGGGGAAAAAAAACTTTGGTAGCTGCCCAAGAAACCTCAAGAAAACAGATACTTGAATGAGACTCCGGCCTCTGACAACTCGGAGGAAAAAGAAGCTAAGTTCAGCTAGTCAGTAACATACCATAGATGTGGAGCTAGTGTTATATCCTACAATACAGTGCTTACTAAATGGTGGAGTCTTCATGGTGCATGCAATGTATCTTGAATGGGCTTTTTGTTTGTTTGCTTGGTTTTGGTTTTTTTTTTTTTTTTTTTTTTTGGTTATTTCGAGACAGGGTTTCTCTGTGTAGCTTTGCGCCTTTCCTGGAGCTCACTTGGTAGCCCAGGCTGACCTCGAACTCACAGAGATCTGCCTGCCTCTGCCTCCCTGGTTTTGGTTTTTTGAGATAGGATTTCTCTGTATAGCCTTGGAACTCACTCTGTAGACCAGGCTGGCCTAGAACTCACAGAGGTCTGCCTGCCTCTGCCTCCCTGAGTGCTGGGATTAAAGCCATGTCTTGAATGTTTTAAACAATTTCCACCCCTTGTTTTCAGTAGACCTGATTCTCCAAAATAAACCACACCCTGACCATTATCTGTCAGAACCCCATGCTCTCTGTAACTTCTCTGGTCCTGGCCATCCAGTTTTCTTCAAAATTTTGATTATATGATCAGAAAATTGAATGTAAGGTATATGATACAAAATTGTGACTCAATGGAAGTCCAGTCAAAGTGATTGGCATTTGATGCTGCTGATCCGTGAGGTCCTCGGAAGGAAAGCCCTCCATCATTTTGAAGCTGAAATGTTAATAGAACAACTGTCTTTAAAAACATGACCTGTGGCTCTTTCAGTGTTTGGTTCCTGTGTTAAGAACTGTTTGTGAATTGAAACGTCAGTGAGCTGCTCCTCAACCAACTGAGTTTCAATTGTGGAAGAAAAACAAAATATCATGCTGATATTTTTTAATTGAAATTGCATCAGATCAGTCTGGGAAGATTGCTTTTAACAATATTTGGTCTTCTAATCAATGAACATAGTAAGCTTTCCTGTTGTTTCCAGAGTTTTCTTAGTTTATCTCTCAGTACCGCTTTACAGTTTGCAGAACAGAATTTTTGCTGGGTGTTAATATTCATATACATTTATTCTAATGGTATTATACTAAGGTTTAATGGTATGTTCTAATATATATAAATATAATATATTTTCACATAATAATGCTATTTCCTGAGACCTTATTATAGTATTTATTTATTAATTAATGTTCAAGGAGACTTTTTGACACGAGAAATATTATTTTGATGTCCAAGTGACTAAGGATACTTGGTAGGGAGAACAACACCAACATTACCAGCCACTCCAGTGTCCATAGCCTCAGAACCTGTGAATGTGTTAGGTTATATGTTGTCTGATACTATTCCTAAAGCTGGCAATTTATGGTATGCTATCATGGGATAAGATGGGAGGACACTTGCTTTCCCCAACTGAAAACTCCTTAATATTGCAGATTTCCTGCTGTTAGAACAGCATATCACTGTTGTTGTTGTTGTTTCATGCTTTTGCTCTTTGCTCCCAAATAAATTCACATGGAGGCTTATTCTTTTCTATAAATGCCTGGCCTTAGCTTGTCTGGTTTCCAGCCAGCCTTTCCCAAATTAAGCTATTCCAGCTACCTTTTGTGTCCAGGCTCCCATCCTTCTCCACTCTATACATCCTTCTCTACCCTTCACTCTGTGGTCTGCTGTTAGCTGGATGGCTGGCCCTGGTGTTCTCTTCTCTTCCTTTTCTTATTTCTTGATCCCTTTCCCCCCATATTTCTCCTCATATATTTTCTCTGCTTCCAGCCCCACCTATCCTTTCTCTTGCCTTGCTATTGACCATTTAGCTCTTTATTAAACCAATCAGGTGTTTTATACAGGCAAAGTAACACAGCTTCACAGACTTAAACAAATGCATCCTAAAAGAATGCAACCCATCTTTGCATCATTAAAACAAACGTTCTACAGCATAAACAAATGTAACACATCTTAAAATAATATTCCATAACACACCACAAAATTAGCAGCTTGAGCCAACTCAAGTCATTGTCCGGAAATCAGAGGGGCTTAAAGACTTCTGTAAGCCAAGCAATCGTGGGGCTATGGTTTCACCTGGAGGTTTTAGAGAAGAATCAGTTTTTTGCCTTTTCCAGATATTATTTGTTTCTTTATTGTGTGTATATGCATGTGTGGTGAGTGATCACATGTGTGCACATGTGTCCTCTGTGTGTGTGTGTGTGTGTGTGTGTGTGTGTGTGCGTGTGTGTGTGTGTGTGTGTGTGTGTAGGGCAAAGTTCAACATCAATTATCTTCCTTGATCATCATCCACCTTATTTTCTCAGACATGTCTCAAACTGAAGCTGGAGATCACTGATACATATCCAGACCAGACCAGATGGCCCGTGAGTCCCAGTACTGCGACTACAGTTGCTAAACCCAGCTTTCAACATGAATGTGGGGAGTCGAGCTCAGGCCCTCACACTTGCACAGTGAGGACTTTGCCTGCTGAGCTAGCTTTCCCAGCCCTCTTGCACTCCTTCACTCGTGGCCCCGCCTCTTCCACTTCTAAGAATACCTTTGACCACATTAAGCCTACCTAGATAACCCAAGATAATCTGTATTCTTAAGGTCAAATGGATGAGAAAACTGTCATAAAATTGTAGAGCTATGACTCTCCTCGTGAATGAGAACAACTCAGACTGCAATAATAACGGTGAGACACTAGTGCTCATTAATGAAAAGTACTCTATGAAGTGCTTTTCACTGGGGGAGATTAAAGAGTGACCCTGTGCTGAAGATCCCTCTTGCTTATTTGATTGTGAGTTCCTGAGCGGCAGTACAGGAGTAGGATGTGAGGCTCCGTGGGTTAAATCCACGCAGCCCTCAGTTGTCCTCTCTGACAGCTGGGTTCAGCGTGAGTTCTTAGCCCAGGTTTATACACTGTATAAAAGATGTGTATTATTGTCATGTGTCTTGGTTGTGATTTCAGTATGTTTATCACCAGCTACTTTTGTTTTTTACATTTGGCCCATGGCTATATTTTTAATATAGAACAAGACAAAGATGGATGAGGAAAATGTAAATAATGTACTTTTATCTTTTGTGCCTGTCGGTACGAATTATGCTTTGAAGTTTAAGTGAAAATGGAATTGGAGCTGTGAAGACCGAATAATAAAGTGAGCTTTCATTGTTACCCATGTAAAAAATATAGCATGTGTCATATAATATTTGCCCCTAAAATGTTATATCTGTGCTTACTCAGTACTGAGGTTGGCCACCTCATTTCTATCATTTACAGAGGAAAGTCTCAGGTCCAAAAGATTAACATAAAAAATAGACACCCATGTATGCTTACTTACATTATATCCTTGAAGAATAAGGTTTTGGAGCTCACAGAAGCTAATCTTATAACTCATATCTTTACAAAATTCTTCTGCTATTATCTCAAAGGAAATCTGTAGGTTACACTGGGAAAGGGGTTTAGTGGTAAAGCATGGCCCCATGAGCATGAGGGCATGACTTGTAATTCCTAGAACCCACATAATAAAAAACAGAGCATGGAGTACTGGGTTCTATGTCTGTGACCACAGCCTTAAGAGAGACCCACCAGGAGCCCTGAAGCTCTTCAGCCAGCCAGGCTAGCAGAACCTATCAGCCTCGTGTTTGTGAGATCATGCTATCTCAAAAAGTAAACATGGAGAACAATTAAAAAAAGATACTCAACATGACTTTAGATTTCTTCAGAGGTGCACACACACACACACACATGCACATGAACATACACCACACATATGTTCACACCCATGAAGAAGGGAAAGAAAAAATCTGTCTGCTCTTTGGTCTCTCAACAACAGAAAATGTGTATATGTGACCGTGAGACTGACAATATCTTCCTTTGTTGGAGTTTCTGAGTTGAGGTAATAAAGTCACAAGCAGCCCATTTATACTGACTCTGGCACTTTCCTCAGCTCAGCAGTGACTGGGGGCTTCCACAGTGCCAGGTGCTGAGCTCAGCACAGAGATATGGAGATGATTGTGTATGGCACAGACTTTGCCATAGTGGAGAAGAGCTGCAGACCCAAATTCAAGACCACGAGGGACCAAGAGAGGACTCATTCATATTGCTTGGAAAGAAAGAAAATCTCCTCTAGGAGAGATGACATTTGAAAAGGACCTTGGAGGAAAAGGAGAAGGGGGTCGGTAATTCTATATTTTTAACAGTGCGACAGCACAAAACTAAATGAAGTCTGTGAGCTGCTACTGCAATTGGGACACTATGGCTTGGCTGGGGCAAAACGTCAGCTAGGCAGAGAAAAGGTTGTCATGAGCCTCACTGCCTAGGTTAAGTACCCAGCATCCTCAGGGAGGGAGCACATCGAGTCTCCCAGGAATGTGTCCTCAGTAACTCATTGTCTTTATAGGAGTGAAAAGATGACAGCAGAGACTTTTTGCCCCTTCCTGGCTCTGAAATGATGTTAGAGAGTTAATCTCGGGGAGAAGGTGAACTGAGGGAAGTAACAGGTCCCTTCAATGTTTTGGTAAGGATGCAATAGAGGAACGCAGGCGAGACCCCAGCTCACGATCCAGAGAAATGGCAGCATGATGATGTGACGCTGGTCCCAGGACTGCCCTAGGATGACAGAAGCCCCAAGAGGTGTACAAGAACAATGTGATCTTAACTAACCTGGCTCTGACCCAGGGGACTTCCTGCACATCTGCACTTCCCCTGCCGTTGTTCCTTTGGCTCAGGTGGTGCTGGCAGCTGCTCCAACTGCTGCCCGTGGTGCCTAGTGTGCTGCGGTGAACCAAGCAATGGTCTAGTAAACCAAACCTCAACCAGAAAACATCAGCCCAACTAACCCAGCAACAAGGCTCCCCCATCCTCTCCCAGGCTGATCCCATTCTTCTTCGTCACCTCTCATTCTTTCCCTCTCCTTGTGCTTTCGTTTCTTTTGTCCATTTCTACCTCTTTCCTCACTCCTCCCTCATCCGTCTTTCCTGCCTTACAGTCACCTCCTCTGATCTTGGAATTTCCACACTGTTATAGATTGGTATCGGATCAGAAGGTTGAGAGGCTGCCCAGTTTCTGGGCAAGCCACTTTGTCCCCTGAGACCCGGTTTCCTCATCTGCAGAATTAAAGGGGTTGGACCAGAATGGGCCTGCCGTGTTCTTTCTGCCCCAGAGTCCCATCCTTTTGTTATATTTGTCTTTTGTGCCTGCTTTTCCTGTTCCAGCTGACTCATTGCCCACCTGCCTCTCTTATCGGCCCTCACCATCCCCACGGCTCAGTCCGTAATGCCAGCATCCCTTCCGATATTCATGCATTAGCTTCGGGCTGCTAATCGTTTCCACCTTCTGTTCTTATCCTTACCCACCATGCCACCCACACAGAAGACAAAGTGACTTTTGAAAATATAGATGGGATTGCTCAGTCTCTAGTTAAATTCCCCCACATGCCTGCACAATCATTGCTGTCTATCACCTTGCTTATTTTCTTCGGAGCAACCACTGTTTGCACTAACTTATCTTTATTTACCCAGTCCTTGCTTAATATGAGCACCCTTTATGGTTTCCCTTCCCCGCTAGATGTGGCTCCATGAGGGAAGGACTTTGACCTCTGGTTCACACCGTGTCCTCGTTGAATGGACTAGGCTTTGCATATTGGAGTCTGTCAATAAACTCTGGACAAACATCACTTCAGCACAGGACCCATCTTTGCCCTTTTGGAAACTGTTCTCTTCTGACTGAAAAAGCTCCTCCTTTGGAAGATTTTCTGTCTGAGGAAACCCTGACCATCCTTCTCCATCAGTTTTCAGATACTTCCTTTCCATTTTTTCCTCCACCCATATCCTACTTTCCCACGGGATATAGTGCAGAGTAACGACAACTAGGAAGCTAGCTCCCCGCCCCCCTTTAATTTCAGTCCACACAGATATTGAATAATGAGTAACAGCCTTTGCACTGTAGTCTAAAAAGCTGACGTACAGTGTCAAGAAATAAATGTCTTCAAGAATTCTATTAAAATCTTTAACAGGCTGTGCTTGTTTCTGAGGGCTGAGTTAGGAATGCTTGCTTTCTTAAAAAGCAAATCTTTTCAATACATGATGTTAAGATATACAATTCCTAGACAACAAACCTGGATTCAGAGGGAATTTATGCTTGGGGTGAGGTCACAGAGATATCAGGCCTTGAAGGGAAGTATCACAACTCATCACCATGCTGCCCTTTCACTGTCTAGCTTGGAATGGAGCCCTGACTAATCTTAATCATGTGAGTTTTAAAAGTCTCTTGTTGTCTAGTTTCCATTTCCCTAACATTCTGTGGCTGTTTCCTTCCACTGGAAACAAGCCACCTTGCCTAGCACATCAGACCTGCCACAACAGGTCTGCCTCAGACACTCAGCAGCACCGGATAAATGCGTGAATGGTTGTATGTTCGGTTCTGAGCTGTAGCAGAAAAACCTGATCATTCTATGCACAGAACTCTACTTTCGTGATGGAGTCACCAAAAGTGCATCTGGTGTTGGCATAGCTTTGCCTTTTGGAAGAATATTTGATTTTTGCAATTAGCAAAACCTGTTGAAGATCACGTCTCTGTCAAAAAAAAATATGGATAGGGGAGAGATGGCTCAGCAGTTAAGAACATTTGTTCTTGCAGAGGACCTGGGTTTGATTCCCAGTATCTACATGGCAGCTCACAACCATCTATAACTCCAGTGCCAGGGATTCTGATGCCCTCTTCTTACCTTCTGGGTACCACACAAGCATATAGTGCACACATATACATTGAGAAAAACACGCACATACAATATAAATAAATCTAAAAATGTGTCTGTAAAGCATTGTCATTGTTTTTCTTCTGCTAGAGTTGGACCTGTTTGCTGATGAGCTAAATTCCCATGTTTATGGAGAATTCACACTCAGGAAAGCCTCTAGACTCCACCTCAAACTAAGTTTTCAGACCATAAAAGAAAATGTACAGAATTATAAAGGAGTCAATTACACTGAATACATTTATCAGAATATAAAGTTTGTCATATAGGAAGATACTTGCTTCTTTAATGCATTAAGTAGAAAGAGCTAAGGTATCTAATAGCTAAAATCTCAGCTCTGAAATGTGATGTGGAATGGCCACATGGGATAAGGCTTGGGATTTCTGTTGGTTATGAAATCATAAGCATTACTGACACCTTCATAACTGAAGAGAAAATGAAAGTTCATGCAGAGATTGCTAGTAATGTGTTTTTCCTCCTTCAAGTTTGTGGGTCCTCTGAATTTTATCCACAACCTTCCTGGACTCCAATATTAAATCCTCTGGTGGAATACCCCAAGTAGCGTCATCATTAGCACCTGCCCCCAGAGTAGGCCGCTGAAGGGGTTCATGTTTATTTGCTGTACACATTCTGATGCATTTGATTGTTTTGAAATTAAGCCTCCCAGTTTCCATATCCACAGCAACTTTGTAGCTATTAATAATGAGCCTGGTTGTTATTTTAATATTGATATGTTTCTTACATAAAAGTGAAAATTCTGAAAAAAGCATAACTTCATGTGACTAGGTTTTATTTGTTGATGTCTATGATTAAAGCAGTCAGCACATTCACAAGATTCAAATCTTTAAAGGTCTGAAGGAACAACATCTTTTAACACAAATTATAGTATATTACTTCCTATTTTCTGGTTTGATTTTTTTAATGATATGCCTAGATGATAATCCAGTTCTAGTGATTAAGAACTGTATTTCTTTCTGTGGCTGCACAGCCTATTGTAAGCATTAATTCCAGATATTTAACCATTCCTTTGTTGATGTTTATATTTTTCTAGATTATTTGTTAGTTTGAAAATAAAGGAAAATCAAAAACATGTATGTTTATGATGGCCATCGCAGAATTCATATGGGTGGAGCTTGGAATCACACAACCCAAACAGAAGTCTACAGCATGAGATTTATACCATACAAAGGTTAACACACAAGCAATCACAAGATAAGGACATGTCCCCAATGATACTAAGAGGAAGTATGACACCACCCATTTTCTTCCAGTGTTCTAGCACATGTTGAGTGTGTTTTAGGACTCCAAGAAGGAATAATTGGAGGTAAGGAAGACAGATATGCCCTGTTTGAGCACCCACTTTGAAGAAATCTGAGAATTAAGCAAATTGTTGATGTGTTTGTTTGTGATAGCTTTGGAACAGATATTTGAATTAACAGTGCTCTGGTTCACAGGACAATGTCATCATTGGTCCTTGGAAAGCTGCTTTTTTTGATGTATGCATTTCTATTTAGTCCTGTTTCTAATTGCTGGTCTCCTCCAATTATTCTAACTGAATGTGCCTCATTTGCATATTGTTTTCACATGTAAAGTGGATGTAATAATATCTGTATGTGTGGTGGTATTTTAGACTTAGATTGTCTTGTGTTATAACTTGTTCATTTATTCTTTTACCACTACTATGTTTATGAGCCCACCACTCCAGATAAACATCCAATCCATTGCCTCTAATTGCTGTGTGATCACATTCCTACCATTGTATCCCTCGTCTTTTTCAATGATGAACAACCCTGGTTCCTTCAGATCATTGCTACCACAAACAAGACTATCTTCCCATCTTTATAGCTGATCCTTTATAGATCTGTTTGAGAATATGTTTTCCATGTACATTTATAATAGTTAATGAATCAAAGAATTATATAGACTTGGTTTGACTAAATTGTGCCAAGTGACTTCCCTGACTGTCTCCTCAGTCAGCAATACCAGAAGAGGTCAGAGTTTCCCACACAACCAGCTTTAAAAGTACCCTGAGTTAATTTTTTCCAGTTAACTAATACATCATAATCAAAGCATGACTGGGCATGTTTTCCATGCTATGGTTTTTCCAGCACCTTTCTGAGGTGGTCTATTCATACTTTTGTTATTTGGGGGGATCTGGGATTGTTGTCTTGATGGTATATAAGATTTTTCTGATATAATATAAGTCAGAAATATCTTGCCAATTTCAGATTGACAAATATTTTCTCACTTATCATCTAAGTATTCATGTTGCCCCTGACTAAATAAATTATCATTTTTAAGATAAATGCAGTAATCTTATTTAGTATGCCTTTGATATTTTGCTCAATAAGCACTTTCTTACCCTAGGCAGCAAAGATATTCTTCTACATTTTCCTTTATTACATTGCCAGAGCTAAGGTTTCTATTGCTGGGATAAAAGCTATGACCCAAAGCAACTTGAGTAGGAAAGAGTTTATTCCAGCTATAGTTCCACATCTCAGTCCATCAGTCAGGGCAAGAATTCAAAGAGAGCAGGACCTTGGAGGCAGGAGCTGATGCTGAGGCCAAGGAAGAGTGCTGCTTGCTGGCTTGCTCCTGTAAAATCAAAACAGGTTAAATATTTTCTTATCTCGAGAGGGAAGGAGTAGGGCACAGTCAAAATCGAGTCAAAGCAAAATCAAACTTCAATAGTGTAAAACATTCAGTGCTTGATGCCTGAGACCCACTCATGATCCTCTGAGCTCCAGAGAGTCCTGTTTCTCCCATTCTGCCATGCACAGCACAGGCAGCTATTCTTGTTCCATACCTGCTGCTGTCCTTGATGGTCACCCCACAGTACTGGCATCTCCATAATGCTGGGGTCTCTGCTGCAACTGAGCTGCACTTCCGCCAATAGTGTCTCCTGCAGTCTCTTCAGGGACTCTGATTCTGTCCCATTGTATCAAGCCTCAATTTCCCTCCATGACCCCTTCTGTCCTGGTTGTTTGTTTGTTTGTTTCTTTGTTTGTTTCTTTGTTTTGCCTCCACTGAGGTTTCACGTTCACCCATGGCCTCTCCTGACCACTGATGGCACCAAGCCTCAGCTGCTCTCCATCATGCCCTCCTCATATCTTCAGGACCAGTACCACCTGGGAGACTCTTAGATATTATCAAGACCAGCTGCCCACACAAGGTACAGGTGCGGCTGTATCTGGACCATAGCTTCTATGCACTGACCCTGAGAAAACATTTCCCAGAAATTTTCACTCAATGAAGTTGGTGCTTTGTTTTATTTTGTTTTTTGAGACAGAGTTTCTCTGTGTAGCTCTGGCTCTGACTGTCCTAGGATTGGCTCTGTAGACTAGGATGGCTTTGAACTCATAGAGATCCTCCAGCTTCTGCCTCCCTAGTGTGGGATTAAAGGTGTGTGCCACCACCACCTGGCAATGATTTATTTTTATTTCATTGGTGGTTTGCCTGCATGTATGTCTGTGTGAGGGTGTTGGATCCCCTGGAACTAGAGTTATAGACAATTGTGAGCTGCCATGTGGGGAGCTGGGAACAGATCCCAGGTCCTCTGGAAGAGCAGTCAGCACTTTAAACTGCTCTCCACAGCTAGCCATCTCTCCACAGCTAGTCTTGTCTTACTCGTCACTATCTCTTAGTCCTAGCTGACGAGTATATATTGTCCTGGCAAAGCAAAGGTTTCACTTTAGTGATTCTTAGTTCAAAATATCACACAAAGGCCCCAGTAGAGTCTTTGCTTCTCCCTGAAATTTCACAAGCCAGGCCTCCATTATCTACATTGTTGTCAACATTCTTACCCCCTAAGCTGCCACATAAGAGTCCATTAAGCTCTGAGCACTCAATGGCTTTTCCAGTACAAAATTCAAATGCTACTGGACTCCTCCCCAGAACACATGGTTAGATCTGTCAGAGCCAATACCCCATGATCTTCTCACCACTTTCTTGTCTTAGAGTTTCCATTGCTGTGATAAAACACCAAGACTAAAACCAACTTGGGGAGGAAAGGGTTTCTTCCAGCTGACACTTCCAGTCACAATCTAGACTGAAACTCAAACAGGGCAAGAACCTGGAGGCAAGAGTGCAAGCAAAGGCCATGGAAGAGTGCTGCTCACTGGCTTGCTCCTCATGACTTGCTCAGCCTGTTTTCTTATAACACCCAGGGTGGCTTCTGATAGCACCACAATGGTCTGGGCCTAGTGCACCCATCATTAATCAAGAAAATCTCCACAAACTTGCATGCAGGCCAAACTGGTAGGGGCTCCTTCACAATGGAGGTCCCCTCTTCCCAAATGACCCTAGCTTGTGTCAAGTTGACAAAACCCTAGCCAGCATATAAGCTCATCATTTCCTCTATAGATTTAAATCTATCTAGAGTCTGTCTCTAAGCATGGCATTAGGAAGAAATTCAGTTTCATTTTTCTCCAGTAATAATGGAAAGTTTGGACACATACATATAAGAGAAGCATAACATGCCTCCTGGAAGAGATGGGAAAGAAGCAGGAAACAGACTCCCCAAGACTCACAGGAAATGCCAGAGAAGCAAATTCCAAAGATCTCATCTTTTATCTACTCCCCACCCCCTGCAAGATACTTGTCTACCTGAAGACTGTAAGGAAATACCAAAAAGTCTGCCTCAGAGTGTACTTCTCTTATACATAAAGCTGTCTGAAGGAGGAATACCCTAGCAGAACTTAAATTCTCCTTATATGACTTTAAAATATATTGTATTCAACCAAAGTACCTTCCCAAGAGGGAGAGAGTTTGGCCAGTAAAAAAGAAGGGAGGTGCCAGAGAAGGAAGGCCAGCACATACATGGGCAGACAGCTGACACTTGATGGTACCAAAGGTGGACCAGTTTTCATTTCTGACCTTTAAAGATGAAAATCAACCTGTTTAGGAAAGGCAATTTGCTTCACAGTGTCCGTGTCTCAGCATCTCCTATTTCCAGTTTATTATCAACTGAGTACAGTTTATCCAAGTGCCTATAAATAAACACAGAAAGGTCAAAAGT
>CABHPH010125137.1:0-31206 GCA_902168325.1 Peromyscus nudipes
TTTTAGTCCCAACCTGGAATCGTTAAAAAAATTTGTTTGTTTATGTATGTATGTATGTATGTATGTATCATCCATCCATCCATACATCCATCCATTTATTTTACATCTCAACCAAAGTTTCTTCTCCCTCCCCTATTCCCAGTCTCTTCCCCATTCCCTCCCTACAAACCTACCCACTCCTCTTCCACTGTTTCTCTTCAGATACATGCAGGCCTCCCCTGGATATCAGCCAGCCATGGTATATCAAGTTACAGTGAGACTAGACTTCTCCTCTCCTATTAAGGCTGGATGAGGCAATCTGGTAGGAGGACAGGGTCCCAAAAGCAGGCAACAATGTCAGAGATAGCCCCTGCTCCCTTTGTTAGGAGCCTCACACAAAGACAAAGCTACACAACTGTAACATATATGCAGAAAGTCAGTACCATGAAGGCTCCCTGGTTGACAGTTCAGTCTCTGTGAGCCCCTGTGAGCCCAGGTTAGTTGTTTCTGTGGATTTTCTTGTGATGTCCTTGACATTCTGACTCTTAGAATCCTTCTTTCCCCCACTTCCACAGGATTCCTTTAGTTCTGTCTAATGTTTGGCTGTGGGTCTCTGCATGTGTTTCCATCAGTTGCTGGATTGGGCTAGGCATCAATCTATGAGTATATCATTAGGAATAATTTCTCTGGCTTTTAAGATTTTTTTGCCAGTCATGTTTGGCTCTATCCTAGGTCTCTGGGGTATCCTGCCTCTGAGTCCTGACCCTCAGGGGTGAGCTCCTTCTCAGGGTATGTGTCTCTATCTGTGGCAGTCATTAGTTGGCCACTCCGACAATTTCTGTACCATCTCTACCCCAGCACATCTTGTAGGCAGATCAATTTTAATAGAATTGACTTTTCATATTCCATTTCTTATACATTGTACTTTTATTAGAGTTCGTCACAGAAGAGCCCGACCTTTTTATTTCCCCCAGTGTTCTACAGTCCTAAGTACACAGTTATAATTGATATGCATTGAAGGCTAGTTGTGCCTTGGGAATCCTGTCTAATATTATTTAAGTTACTGTGAACCTGAACTAGAGATGGACCTGTCAATCCTCCTATTTCTGTAAGGCACGATTTTGACTTAACTGTAGTGACTACTTATTTGTGTGTTTCTTGTCTGATTATGAACTGTCTGGTATTCTGGTAGTTACCCTTTAGTTAAATTTTGAGTTACTAATGCATTTGAAATTGTCATTTAGTATTGACCAAATTTAATTTGCTTATGTGGGATTCAGGAATTATTCATTTATATAGGTAAAATAATTTTACAGGATGGGTTAACATAGAATGACTATAAGTATTGATGAAATATATGATCTCAGCTCCATTAGCTGTTACCATTGTTAGGATAATTTATCTATATTTCAAATCCAACATCAATTAAAAGATTTGGAAATTCACAAATAATTCAAATACTTGCAGAATATAAAAGTTTATTTCCAATTTTCTCTTTTAAGAAAAAATATACTAAAAATCATAATGAGTAAATGTTCCGTGGCATTGTTTATAAAACAATTGAAATACATTTTTATTTGTTCTTTAGACATCTGAATACTCATGACAAATGACAGGGACTTTATTCTATAAAAATAATCTAATATAGTGTTAATCCCACCAGTTGAGAGTAAGACCACTACCACAGTTTAAAGCAAAATTTGGAGCAAGCTTTAATTAAATACTGGCCAGGTTGATGAATCCTCTGGCCAGGTCAACTTCTGAGTTTCCAGAAAATGGCCCTGAGTTATGATTTGCAGGGGCTTAAAGTATTTCCATCAGGTCCATCAGGGGCAAGCACACATCCTGATATATTTCCTGCCTGTGAATCTCCACCCATATGTGATCAAACATGGCAGGTACAGTTGGGTCAAACAAACTTGTTTAGGGGAGTGAAAACATGTAGCATGTTATTTCCCATAAACAACAGCCTCCAGCATTTCAGAAACTATCTGTCCTTGGACAGGGGACTTGCAGATCAGAGACATTTTTGTTTCATGGATCTCTTAGGCATAGTAATTAAAACTTAAAATGTAGATTTGTCTCTCACATTGTTTCTTTATGATTAAAATTATAATTTGACAAAATGCCTTAATGCATATTTACCCATATAAATTTTAAAAATATACACGTTGCTCATGCATTCATTTTCAAATTAATTTATTCTAGAACAAGCGATCATCAGTAATGACAGTTGTATAAATGGCATTCAACCAATATGATTTCATGAGTTTCATCTTCTCAGGGAACTAATGAAATTTTAGTAGCTAAAATAAGCTGAGATAAATGAATGCAAAGTCTGTTTTTAAGGTGTTATAGTAACTAGCTGTAATCAATTGAAATTGGCATGCTTTTCCTCGTGTTGGATGTTATTGTAGCAGATATAAGTGACTTCACAGCTTAATTTTGAGTAAATTAAAAATGGCAGGCTTTTAATCTGCTGTTTAATTCATTGTCTCAAATTTTCACAAAAGGACAAAATGAAAATTGTGTTTTCCTTGCAGTGAAAGGTTGTCACTGGTGTTTTTGTTTATCATTTGAAACACTCCCTTTACTGAAACAATCATTCTTTCAATTCAGAATGAAATGAAGCAACCATATGAGCTACAAGGGACCGAATATGATCTTTTCAGAATTTTATGTACATTTTTACCTAACTGTGAAATCAGTTGACCAGTACCTTTTGTCATTTTCAGAGGATTTTTAAATGGTCTGAACAAGAATGTAGAGGGAAGAGTATTACCTGAGAATTGAATCTCTCTCTCCCCAATTATTAGAAAGTGGCCAAGAATAACATGACCCCAAGGACCTGCTAATTGTGACCTATTTCTTAGTTTCAAGAATCTCTCAAAACAGTGTCACAGCTGGGTACCAAACATTCAAAGCAGGGGCCTGTGTGGGAATATGTATATATGCATATGTGTGTGTAATGTGTTTATTATTTTATATTGTTGTGTATTATAAAGTATGATGTACATATTATACTTATTAAGTGTAATTAATAAGTATATATTTATAAAGTATAAATACTTATTATCTAACAATACATTACATATAATTCAACATGCCAGATAAACCTAAAAATTTGATTTAATAGCTCTCTCTCATATAAGGCAGGAAGCTAATTCTTTGACACTTAAAAAATTGTATCTTGCCGGGCAGTGGTGGCGCACACCTTTAATCCCAGCACTCAGGAGGCAGAGCCAGGCAGATCTCTGTGAGTTCGAGGCCAGCCTGGGCTACCAAGTGAGTTCCAGGAAAGGAGCAAAGCTACACAGAGAAACCCTGTCTTGAAAGAAAAACAAAACAAAACAAAACTGTAGTCTTTTTATTAATTCTCTGAGAATTTCATACATATATAAAATGTATATTGATCTTCATATGCATGTCCTTCTTTTCTCCCAACCCCTCCTAGATCCACCTCCACTCTCCATACCCTCTCAACGTCATGTCTTCTTTATTACCTTTTTTGAGGTTCTTTTTCTTTCTTTCCTTCCTTCTTTCCTCCCTCCCTCCCTCCCTCCCTCCCTCTCTCTCTCTCTCTCTCTCTCTCTCTCTCTCTCTCTCTCTTCTTTCTTTCTTTCTGGTATTTTTTTTAAAAATTTGAAACAGAGTCTCAGCACATAGACAGACTGGCCCTGAATTCACAGAGATCCTCCCTTCTTGCCTCCAGCTGGGATATTTTTATTTTTAATTTTTTTTACAACCCATTGAGTCCAAGTCTTAGGCCCAGGGTCATTCACTGGAGCATATGTGACCTATTAGATAGAGACAACACCCTTAAGGGAAACAGACTCTCATTCCTCAGAAGCAAACTAAAGTCAGTATCTCCTCAATTAAGGGTATGGGCTCATGTGTTCTCCCTACCCCAAGCTTGAATGTTTACTGGCTTGATCTTGTATAGGTAGGTCTTGTGCAAGCAACCATGACTATTGTGAGTTCATGAGTGCAGAGGTCCTGTCATGTTTAGAAAACATTGCTTCTCTCCACTCACCCCCAATCTCTGTATCTTACAATCTTCCCTACCCATCTTCCCCCAGTGGTCCCAGAGACTTGGAGAAAGGAGTGAGATGCAGATGTCTCATTTGTGGTTGAGCTTGCCACATATACTTACTCTATGTTCTCTATGACCAGTTGTATGTCTCCACACTAACTGTTGTCTATTTCAGAAAGAAACATCTCTGCTGAGGTCTAAAAGCTGCACTTATCTATGGGTAGAAACACAAATTTAGGGAGCAGTTTGACACTATGCATAATTAAAATATTACTAATAACCTCACTCATGGAGCCAATGAGCTTTCAGCCGTGGGTTCTTGGCCAGATATATAGCACTAGGTGAGGAATGCTCCAGAACACAGGGTTAGCTGCAGATTTATAGCATTAGGTGAGGAATGCTCAAGAACACAGGGTTAGTTAAAGGTCAAAAAGACTTAATTTAAAATTTGATTTGGGGAGTTTGTCAAAATACATTTAAATCATTTAATCAAATAGTATCACAAGTCACTGTGAAACAATATACCCTTAATAAGAGTTATAATTAAACTACTTTAAAGGCAAATAGGAAAGTGGCATCATTATAAGAGAATACTTAGCTCTTGCAATTGAGAGAACTAAGTTAAGCAACCAAAGACCTTAGAACACAGAAGACAACATGAAGGAAACTGATTTGAGAAGACGAAAATGTGCTTATATTGAGGAAGGCTACTTCAGAACAAGAAAATCCTTTTAACAAAGACTGATATTTCAGCAAAACTTTGTCATTTTACAGATAAATCTAACTTCTAGTTTTCTACCAATATTTTTTATTAATTTTATATTTTATTTTTTTAAGTTATAGTATAATTATATGGTTTCTCATTTCCTTTCTTCCTTTCTAACCCTCCCATGTGCCCTTCCTTGGTCTCTTTCAAATTCATGGCCTCTTTCCTCATTAATTGTTGTTACACACACACACACACACACACACATACATATGCGTGTGTGCACATGCATCAGTGTGTGCCTGTGTGCCTGTGTGCCTGTGTGCATTTATATACATATGTGTTCTGTAATATATGAATACAACTTGCTGAGTCTGTACAATAATACCTGTATGTATGTTTTCAGGGATGACTGTTTGGCACTGGATAAGTAGTTGGTGTGTTCTCCATGGGAAAGACTATTTGTATCACTCAGAAATTCTTAGTTGCCTGTAGTTCTTTGTGTGGGGTTGAGGCTTGTGGTAGGCTTTCCCTAGTACACAGCATGTCTATTATTGCTGTCCCTGTTCAGCTCATGTTTAGGCAGTCATGTTGGTGAAACTTTATAAATGTGCTTTTATTTTAAATTTGTTTTTAAAACAATTACCTTTCCAGGTATATAGAGAGATAGAGCAACATCTAGACTCAGGTTTTTCATAAGTTATTTTTAAATGGATTATTTACTTGTAGGGAACTTTAATAGTGTAATAGTTACTGCAACTCATTTTTGGAAATACAAAAATAAATATTTGTGAAAAATATAAGATGTAGATACATGTCAGTGGTTGAGCTCTTACTTATCATGCAAAAATCTTTGGATCCCTCTCAGATGCCACCAAAAATATTATTAACAGATATATATGTTATATATTTACATAATGATAAATTTATTTGAAAAATATTGAAAATATTTTGCTACCTAAGGTTACCTTTTTTGGTCTGGCAAAATAAACATATTGATTGGAATTACATGTCATCCTACATTTGTACTTAATTAAAAAGAGGGAATAAAACAGACAATGTTTTATTACATGGTACATGGTTAGAGTGAACATTTTTGGTTACCATTAAGTCAAATAAGACAAAAGCTGTTGGGGTTTGAATTAGGGTTATGTGGTGATACAACAAATTTGTGACCTGGGCATGGGAACGTCAAATGCCAATATTTCTCTAGAAGAGAATTTGGAATGCCAGCAGATGTAGTAAGAAGGAACACAGGAATGCCTGGGACCTTTCTCAATGTCTGGAGAATAGGCAGGACAAACAATGTTCCCAAATTTCAGATGTTTTTCTGAAGAAAACTAATAGTGTTGTTCTTTGCATAACCATGAAAATGTTGGCCTATGAATCAGGCCTCCCAGCTGAAATTACTGTAAACTTGTAATTCAGTTATCAAAGGAGGTGTAACAACAACAACAAAAAGCCTTAGAATGTCATTTGCAGCAATGTGTTCAATTCCCTTTAGTCCCCTGGTTTCCCCATTCAATTCTTCAGCATTAAAAGGCAATTTGGCCAACCTCTCACAAAAAGCTATGCTCATGAAGAAAAGCCACTGAGGTCCAAGATACCAACAGCTATAGATTCCTTCTGACATAATGTTGTAAGGAATTTTCTTGAGTTGACTTGAAACATTCCATCCTACAGGGCAACATGTTAACACTTAAGAAGCTCATTCAACTCTCAAGAAATTCTAAAGATAGGTTCATTAAGACTCAGGAAGTAAACACCTCACAAGTCTTGAGAAGTCCCTGAAACTTAACAGATTCACAAGATTTCTTCTCTCTCCATGGTTAGATTAATGGTAAGGACTGACAGGAAGAGTCCCTCCAGCCTGTTGAATTGCCTGCAAGTCATACAAAGAGCTCGATGGTTCTAAGTCATTACTTTGTAAGTCATTACTATGATGAGGCGAGCTTTTCAGTAAAACACCTGCCTTTGGGTCCTCCATTTTCCTGTAAGTACCCTTAAGCTTTTCTCTTGTAAACAGCACCAGTAAACTCCTTGGTTCACTTAATGGGCTTCAGTGGCAGTGTTACCATGGTTTGGTTTGACATTGGTTCTCTGTCTAGGATGAGTAGATATTTGTTCACTTTGCTCCCTTAACAGTGTTTCATTATTTGGGAAAGGTAAGGAACAGTTTATTCTTTTAGAATTTTAGTCCTAAGGGGAATAAGTGATTAAAGATTTGATTTGTTACTCATAAGGAACGTTTAGATGAAAATTCCTACAAAACACATTACATCTAATACTTAAAAATGTATACACTGGACTTACATACATCTCAAAAGAAATCTGTTTGGTAAGAATTTGCACTGCATCAAAACATCATTTACATTAGCAATTATTTAAAATTCCCAGAAAACCTAATTCAATAAATAATAGTCAATTTTCATGATTTTTCAGTAAAAACAGTGAGGATTAGGTTAGATACATTATTCATTGGGCACCAGTAATCTATAGACCAATGTGCAAAATACTGGTGGCAAAAACATAACATTTGTTATAATAACATGGTATCTCAGAGATAAATATGATGATGGATTAGGATCTGGGAATACCTATTAAGAGAAAAAAAAGTGAGCAGTAGGGTAAAGAATATGTTGGCATAGCTTTTTATAGTTAAATGTCTTTTACATACATTATCATCACATTTTGTCATAATCATTCAGAGGAAATCAAAGAAGCATCTTAATTTGCATTTTAATTATGAGGAAAGTGAAAATGAAGATGTAGGTTGTTGCTGGAGAGCTTCTCTCCAGCTCCCAAGTTCCGCCAGTCTTCAGCTCCCAGTCCCGCCAGTCCCTGGTTCCCTGACCGAACCCATTCATAAAATGAACACACAGATGCTTACATTATTTAAACTGCTTGGCCATTAGCTCAGGCCTATCATTGTCTAGCTCTTACTCTTATATTTAGCCCATTTCTATTAATCTCTACTTTGCCACGTGGCTCGTGGCTTACCGGTACTTTACATCTTCCTTCTCCTGGCTGCGGCTCCAGCCACTCCCCCCTCTCACCTTCCTGTTCCTTCTCCTCTCTTCTCTGTTAGTCCCGCCTATACTTCCTGTCTGGCTACTGGCCAATCAGTGCTTTATTGATACAGAGTGATATCCACAGCACTTCCCCTTTTTTTTCTTTTTCAAAAAGGAAGGTTTTAACTTTAACATAGTAAAATTACATATAACAAAACAATTATCGAGCAAGAATTACAGTTACAATATTAAAGAAGATATCCTATCTATCTTATATTTATGAGTTTAAGGTTTTACATCTAACTTATCTTTTATCATAACTGAGGAAATTATAACTATCTAGTCTTCAACCACATCAAAGACCTCAGAAGGATATAATACTACTTGAGAAATGGAGAAGATGTAAGCAACTTTCGGGAGTCTTGCAGGGTAGAAAGAGGCAGCTGACAGCCTGGACAGTCATCCAAAGTTCTCTTGTAAAGTTGGGGCATCTGTTTTCAGCTCACAGGCCTAGAGTCTCTCAGACACTTTTCTCAGTGTCCTGTAGAATGTCTGGCAGTTTCCTCTGTGAAGCAGGAACTTGAAGGACCATTTTGTCAAGCAAAGTTCAGTGGTCACCTTCTTATGGGTCCTGCATGTCCATTCGATCAAGCAGTCCAGGCAAGAACAGTTTCTTGCCCAAATGGCTATTTTTGCCAAGGTGAAGATAAACTCCATATGGAGTGTCTTCGATGCCCATCCTCCTCTGAAGTAAATCCAGTGCTGCCAGGAGCAGACATGTCTCATTGTCTAGAACGTCTAAATTTTTAAAACATTTTAAATGCCATATTCTGTAGGTCTTTGAAGTATTTGAAGATTACCTATCTATCTGAAATATATCTATGTATACCTAGAAGACTTAATTAACATGGCTACAAATATGATTATCATAGATGACTAATTATTAATCTATTTCTTAATTATCCATTACAATTTTAAATGAGTTACATAAACATAATACCTCAAACAAAAGTAGAAATATACACACAGTATAACAGAATCAACTTTAAGTTTGTATCAATAAACTAAAATTTATACCAATGTAAAACATTTTAAACAAGTTGTTGTTTTTTAAAAGTAGATTCATTAATCTATCCTTTTATCCTATCATCTCTATATCCTATATATATCATATCCCCTTTTGTTTTTTAGAAAGAGATCGCATTTATAATTAACCTGTTTTAAATAAAAAATATTGGTTTTTCTCTGTCCCATACCAGAGGGCTCTTCTGATATGGGACAAAAGAATCTTTTAACCTTTTATTTTAGGAATATGTCTGGGTTTAGAGAGGGAGTGAGCCCATTCCATCTCCAAAGCCAGCTTGGTATATTTGGGAATTTGGGCGTAGATTCTCTTACTACTTCTTGCTGGAGGAGGGCGCTGTACCTTATGGGGACATAAAGAACATTTTAGGATTATGGAGTAGTCCATGAGGGTGTATCATCTGAGCCAGTTGTCTTGAGATGTTCTGGATGTTGGATCATCTGGGCCATGGTGTCATTGGAGACCTCAGGTGGTCTTGGCTGGTCAAACCTGATGTATCTTAGTCTGGAACAAATCCATAGCCTCTGGCTTTCTGTGGAAACAAAAGCAGAACTTCTTTTCCAAAGCAACATATCCTTATATCCAAATTTTGAAGTCAAGGTATCTTTAAAATATACATATTGGTTTAACTCAGCTTCCTTTACAATCAAATATCTCTCTGCAGTTAAGAATCCCAAAGACAACACAATCCAGATTCTCTGTGTGATATCCATCTTTATGTGGCTTATATTTTATACTACCTTTACCGTCTCTTTAAAGACTTCATTTTTCAAAACTATCATTTCTTTATATAACTGTATATATTTCTTTTTATCTCTCTTTGAAGCCTACGTACATTTTTACACACATTTTAAAGCATTAAAAGTCTTGTTCCATCTGAATCTGTCTTATCGTGAATCAATTGTTTTAAACTGCAGCACTTGTAAGACTGAAACGGATCTGTGGCCGTTGGCTCCGCCCACTTTAGCTTTCCAACATGGCGGTGGCACGTTTTTTCATCAGTTGTGGGAGCAATCAATTCTCAGAAATAGTGGGTCTATGCTTTTATTAAAGCAGCGTGTAGCCCAGAAACCTCTTTTTTTTTTTATATTAGTAAAGAGTAAATCTAGCATACAGCACAATGTGCCGCTGGCAGACACCTCATTGTTGCCATACTGGCGGTCAAAGCGTATGCCAGGAACCCGCCAGTAGTTCAAACGCGTGTTTTGCGGCGTCTAGCTGGCCATATGAGACATGAAGCAGGAACCTGGTTTTGGCTCTGTTTAGAATTGATTATTAAAAATTTTTAGGTTTAAGGTGGAAATTCGAGCCGTTGGGCGCCATTTGTTGCTGGAGAGCTTCTCTCCAGCTCCCAAGTTCCGCCAGTCTTCAGCTCCCTGTCCCGCCAGTCCCTGGTTCCCTGACCGAACCCATTCATAAAATGAACACACAGATGCTTACATTATTTAAACTGCTTGGCCATTAGCTCAGGCCTATCATTGTCTAGCTCTTACTCTTATATTTAGCCCATTTCTATTAATCTCTACTTTGCCACGTGGCTCGTGGCTTACCGGTACTTTACATCTTCCTTCTCCTGGCTGCGGCTCCAGCCACTCCCCCCTCTCACCTTCCTGTTCCTTCTCCTCTCTTCTCTGTTAGTCCCGCCTATACTTCCTGTCTGGCTACCGGCTAATCAGTGCTTTATTGATACAGAGTGATATCCACAGCAGTAGGTTGTCACAGGTTTTACGGTTGCTAAGTGTCAGTGTGTTTATAAGCCTTATCTGTTCCCAATGGGAATCCAGAAGGCATAACTTTGATGGAATTCAAAGCAGAATCTTTTTCTCTACATTTGGATAAACTGAGAAAACAGGTGGTATTTGTAGTATACCAAATACCATTGCCAGGTGCAGGTCCCACCTTGACCCCACTGTGGGTGGATGTGCTTTCTCCACAGAACTTGCAGAGCTGGTGAAGACCAAACAGAGAAACACCAGAGATCCCATTGGATAC
Organism: Peromyscus nudipes; assembly: GCA_902168325.1. Taxonomy (NCBI): domain Eukaryota; kingdom Metazoa; phylum Chordata; class Mammalia; order Rodentia; family Cricetidae; genus Peromyscus; species Peromyscus nudipes. Next base: position 10,806 of record CABHPH010125137.1, read on the forward strand.
TGGGACTCTGACCATCAATCAACCTTGAAAGTAACTGTGTTGAGGAGGTTGCACAAACTTGGTGGAAATACACTATGCCAAGAAGAAGCATTTCAGATTCAAAGATGTACAAAGAAGACTTGAGGCCATAGTGTAAGACCACAACAGAGTTCTAGGATGACAGCCTTGTGGTATTGCGAACATTGATGTGTTGGACTGAAGACTGAGTAAGTGGTGTTACATTTCTGCTTACCAACTTCCTCTTCTACAAACTAAAGTAAATTGAAGTTATATCCCACTTGACTTATTCTCTATTTAGACAAGATTTTACTTGTTGTATAGACATACATGTAGTTCACATTTGAAAGATCTATTTATTATATGTAAAATGGAAATAATTTGTTGACTGACTTTTAAAAATTATATTGCATTTATATGTGTGTGTGCTTGTTTGTGCATGTGTGTGTGTGTGTGTGTGTGTGTGTGTGCGCGTGCGCGCGCACTTGTGCAAATGTGTCACAGCCAAGAGAGGATGTCAGAAGACAACTTTCTGGGTCAGTTCTCTCCTTCTATTATGTGTGTCTCAGGAAATAAATTTAGGTCATGAGACTTAAGAGAACAGTGTCTTTACCTGCTGAGTCACCAGTTTCTCTATTGACTTAAATGTCAAATCAGTAAATAATAAGTAAATAAATAAATGCTAAATACTAATACTAAATAATACTAATACTAGAATAAATACTACTTCAGTAATATTGTACCTTCCATTAGACCAAACAACTGTCTAAGTATAGTCATAAAATTTACAGAACAAGAGTACAGGCATGCTAATTTTGAGTTTACACCCTTTAGTTATCAATACACAAAAAATCATTCATCACTTTTTCTGTGACTCACACATACAACGTAAGGGTTTGGCATTGGTATTACTGCTTATGTTGATTTGGTAGGAAAATCTTAAATAACCCAGTTAATAATTTACCTGTTTCTTTTGTACATTATTATGTTTTTTTTATTTTTATGTCGATAGTGTGCCACTATTCAGGAGTGAAGGAAATTAGTGGCTATGACCTCAGTTGCAGCTTCACATTTTACAATGGCAAGGGAAATAATACTTAATAATTATTTGTACAACTTATGTGTGTATGGCAGAGGTTTACATACTTTTTTGATGATCATGTTCCACAGTCAATTTTTAAAACAATTTGTACTTGAGTTGTGGTGGTTTGAAAGAAAATGCCCCCAAAAAGTGTAGGGAAAAGGGGCTGGCTAAAGAAACCCTCCCTGACACTGGAGCCCAGAACTAGGGAAAGATGGCTCAGATAAGGCCAGTGAAAGACATACAGTTTGGCTCAGTCAGATCAGAGCCATCTCTGCCCCTGGCCAACTAACTTGTGAAACCAACCAATCACAGAGCAGGACAGTAGAACCCTGGGCCCCAAATCAACCCCTGGTTGACTCCAACCCCAAGACATCCTGTGTAAACTGCCTTGCCTAGTCAGTTAAGAAAAGGCTGTTCTCTCCACCCTGGTAAAGGCAGCTACTCTCCTGGACTACTCCTTCCCAAATAAATCTTTTTCTCAAAAGAGTTTTGGGTGTGAAGATCTTCATTCACTGGCATAGAGAAGATCTTTGCTGAGACATCCCTCAGTGGACAGATCAAGAGAGCGCTGAAAAGTAACACTTTTGTCTGGAGCCAGAGGAGATTGCTACGTTTCAGCAGGGGTTTTCCCTTTTGTGGAGTGAAGCAAAAGAAGCAACATCTTAGGCTGGAGAAGCAGAGCTCTGCTAGGAAGCCCCCTTAAGTGGGGGCTGAGCAAAGCTCAGCTGTAGCTGCTCTCCAGGAGATAAACAGGATTGTTATACTTGCAGGGAGACCATCCCCCATCACACCAGGTATACCCTGACATTCCCGAACAGTCAAGATACTCTTCCCTGCTAGAGCAGTTCCCGGCCTCATTTTCCTGAGAAGTCAGAAAAATTTCCCTTCCAGGGTTGGGCTGCTTCTTTGCAGTTCCAGCAGTCAGAGCTGTGCTAAACAGTTCCAGGTGTCTGGGACACTTTCAGGGCAGAGCTGTTGTTCTGAGCAGCTCAAGGTGTCCAGGGCACCTCACCCTCCAGGGCCAAACTGTCTCCTTACAGTTCCACCCATCTGAGCTGTCCTAAGCAACTCAAGGTGTTGCTTGACTCCCCAGGTAGTCAGGACACCTTTCCCAAGAGCTGTTGCATCAAATTTAACTTACATTGTTGGTGCTGAAACCCAGGACCAAACTCACAGAGTTGCAACCAATTTACTTACAAAAAAGAGTGGCTTTATTTGGAGGTATGGTCTTGTTGGAGTAGGTGTGGCCTTGTTGGAGGAAGTGTGTCACTGTGAAGGTGGACTTTGAGCTCTCTTCTGACTAAGCAACTCACAGTGTGTCACAGACTACTTCCTGTTGTCTTTTGATCAAGATGTAGCCAGCACCATGTCTGTCTTTAGGCTGCCATGTTCCCACCATGATGATAATGGACTGAAACTCTGAATTATAAACCTCCACTTCAATTAAATGTTTTTCTTTATAAGAATTGTGGTGGTCATGATGCCTCTTCACAGCAATAGAAACCCAAAGTAAGACACAAGTGTTAGTACATTGCTATTTTTTTACTTACACACATAATTTTCTACATTATAAAATGTAGAAATACAGAATGAAGAAGACTGATAAAATGTAAGATTAATGGGGGCCTTCACATTTTTCTTACCCATGAACAGATTATCAGGAGCACAGTGAAGAGGAGGCTGCTATCTTTCCTGTTTACTCATTGATCTAGAGAGCATCTGGCTGAGTTGGACAAACTCTTCTCATTAGACCTTGGAATATTAAAACCATTTTTGTAAATTTTTACAACAATCTTTCTGTGTTGTGAAGTTCATGGGTCTGCTCTTTGAAAAGAATACTCTAATATCTTGCCAAACTTCTGGATGCCTCCTGGATATCAAGTTTTTTGTAAGAATCTCCACAGGGCCTTTTGAGGCAATGGTTCCTCCTTAAATGGATCTCAGGGCTTCATACTGCTGAATGTCCTTTCAAATAGTGTCTCCTTCTTATCTATGACCTGTTCTTGTGGTGTTATTGCCTAGCAACACAACTCCTTATTTCTCTAATAGTGGTTCTTTTCTGCCATTAACAGGAAAGCTGTGCCAAATAGTTTGTAATTGTAAGTAATATTAGCAAAGAAAAATAAGATATAAATGTCATGGAATAAAAAAATGACTTTCACTTTCAACACTGGATGGGAGTCAACAAACAAATGGGAAAATGCAGGAGGTGTTATGATATCTGATGTCAAGTTATACTACATAGCCATGGTAACAATAACAGCATGGTACTAGCACAGAAGCAAAATGTTGATCAATAGAATAGACTGGGAGATTCAGGAATATAATTGCACAGCTATAACCACCTGATTTTTAACAAAGATGCTAAAAACACACATTGGCTAAAAGACAACCTTTCAACAAAAGTACCATGAAAAACACAAAGAATAAAACTAGACTTCTGTCTCACCCTATGTACAAGTCAATTCAAAACTAATCAAAGATCTTATGTAGGACTTGAAACTCTCCAGAGAAAAACAAAGGAAAAGTCACATCAACTTGTAGGCATAGGGTAATGACTTTCAGAAGAGTACTCTAATAACTTAAGTAATAATATCAAAGAATTGAGAACTGATGTGCAAAATTTTAAGCTTCTTCACAGCAGAGAGAAGAATTGAGTGAAGATACAGTTCACAGAATTAGAAAAAGTCTTGGTAGCTATCCATCTGAGAGAGGACTGACACTTAGAATATTTGAAGAGAACCTATTATTGCCCATTACCTAAACCAATATAATTTCTAATTGCATCCTAAATACTTATCCTTGTACTCACAGATAAATGTAGCTCTCATGCTCCCTCATTAAGTAAGCTCCCCCAGCAAGTGGAGACCACCACAGAAAGCCACAACTGGTCAAAACCTAGTTGTTACATCTTCAATATAATCCGTACACAGAAGGCCCAGGGAATATTGTGGAGAGGGGCTGGAAAGACCATAAGAGCCAGAGCACCAGGTTGTCTTACATGGGACAGTGTCTTCTATAGTGACAGGGAAGCTGCACCCATGAAATATCGGTAATATTGGCATTTTAGCAGAGTGAGAGAAATCTCAATGCCATTTTTATTTATTTCATTTATTCTTTTGAGAATTTCCTATTTTTACTATCATCCTCCCTCCCTCTCATCCTTCCAAGCTGTACCATGTCTCCCTCATCTTCATTCCCAAATTCATAGCCTCTTATTCTTTAATTTGTTACACACACAAGTATGTATGTATGTATGTATGTATGTATGTATGTATGTATATGCATATATGTGTTATATAGATGTCTCTCTCTGTCACACACACACACACACACACACACACACACACACACACACACACACGACATATATAAAACTCCACTCAGTGTGGCTCATGAGTATTTAGGGCTGCTCTCCTGGGATTGGACAGTCTATCAGGACTCATCCCTGGAGAAGACTTGTTCTCCCTCCTCCAGCAACCATTAATTGCCTACAGCTGTTCATCTAGGGATGGAGTCTTGCGAGCTTTACCCCATCTGTGTTTGTATATCACTCGGTGATGTAATGTTTCAGGTTTTGTTTAGGCAACCGTACTTTTGAGATTTCATGTCATCTGTAGAAGACTCTCTCTCCCATATATGTGAGATGAAGGTGGATGGAAGATTTTATGGGACATATAAGTGGGACTAGCATGAGTGGGAGAAAAAAATGGGGATAAAATACATCATATACTTGAATAAAAATGTCCTTATGAAACCCATCATTATATTCAATGTCTGTAAAGTGATAAATTTTTTAGAAGACCAGTTTGAAGGATCACATGTATTTCTAAAATTGTCAAGTAACACATTTAATTAATAATAAAATAAGTAACAAATATATCCTTTAAATCCCTCTTCAAAATGTTTATATAGATATTGACTTTTAACATCCAAGTTATTAGAACCATTAGGCATTTTGGCCCTAAATTTCATTTATATGTTGGGTGAGCATAGTTTGAATTAGTTTTTCTCCTTTTGTGTATTAAGCCAGAAGGCCTAACCATCAAGCATAGACACAGGGAAAGGACAATGACAGTTGCTTGGTTTTCATTTTTACTGCTTTTTTGTTTGTTTCCTTAAGGTGAATTGAGTAAGCCATGCATAGCTACAAGGTCACAGGCTTATACAATTCGGTAAACATATTAAAAACTATTTTGTTTTCCAGTGTTGAGTATTGCAGACTTTTGTGTCATTGTGCACTGAAGAAGGATCTGAGAAACTTGATTCTAAGTGACTAACTATAGATGTCTTTGGCTTTGCAGGAAAGAGGCAAAATCAAGGCACCATAGTAGGGCAAGGTCTACAGTTACCTTATAGAAGAACTTCAGAATATGTAACTAGCTGAATAGAACACTTTATAATACATATCTATTAGTAAGATGAGTGGAATCATTTTTTTCATCCTATAAAATTTCACTTAATTGGGTTTCAAAGTTAGTGATTCCTCTCAAATTGAATGTTCATCTGTAGAGTCATGCTGAGCTTGAAGGCTGTAAAACTCAGGCTGCCATCTGTCCTTACTCTGAAGAAGTGATTATTGATGCTTAGCTATTGTTTTTCATTATGATTCTATGGAAGATTGTCACAAGTGTAGATTTCTGGGCCACATAGAGAAGCTTTTTATTTTACTTACCTGAAAGCCAAATAGACTGTAGTGTAAGAGGGCTGTCTGAGTGAATGGGACATCCTCACACTATAACTCAGGAGGGCAGAGGGCTTCAGTCTGAGATGGCTTTGAAGTGTCTGTGTCGGTAGAAGTGAGTAGCTGCAGTTTTGTAAACCTTGAGTTTGAAGCTTCTGAGTCTGGAGTTTTCACCATGTTTTTGAGCAGAAGCCCCACTGGACATGTCACCACCATTGTCCCCAAGCCCTGCTGCTGTTCCCATGCCCATGTGTCTGTGTTCACTGTTTTTCTTTCTGCTTAGGAATAACTCTTCCTCTTTCTGGTGTTGAGTGATGGCAACTGTAGAAGTCTAGCATGTGGGTGTGTGAGGTGAACACATCTGCCATAGTGCTAGGATTCTGCCCAATTATGATTCTAGATTCTATAATCAACGTTTCCACCTCTCTCCAGAGTGTTGCAACATCCTGTTGCTAGGAAACCCAACTGAAGATGCTATTCCTGGGTATGGGATAGTAAAATAGTCAGTGAACAGGACACAGGTAAATTCTTTGAAGAAAATTCCTTATATTACAATCCACTTAGGATGAGTTTATGGAGGCACATTGAATGAGTAAAGAAGTGGGTTCCACAAAGATGTAACAAAATGGCTGTGGAGCTTAGTGGCAAGCAACATGGTGTGCAGTTACAAGGAATTGGGGTTACTTCCTGAAAGAAGAGGCATCTGAACTAACCCTTTAAAACAATGGTTCTCAATCTGTGGATCACGACACCCTTTGGGTGAAACAAACTTTTCACAAGGGTCACCTAAGACCATCGGAAAACAGATATTTACATTATGATTCATAATAGTAGCAAAATTAGAGTTTTGAAATAGAAATGAGGTAATTTTATGATTGGGGGTCACCACAACATGAGGGTTGCAGTTTTGTGGGTCTGGGGTCATTTGGAGATTTACCAGTCTGACTCAAGTTTTGGTTTTAGTAAATCAGAGGCTTTATTAAATATTGGTGCTAGATACCCATGGCACCAGGACTGCAACCAAGGGTGTTCCCTAGATGCAGCATCTAGTCATGTCAGTCTAGGGCTTATAAAGTCAAAACCCACAAGATTGCATGTATTCTGTCTACCAGTAGACAGGATCTCATTTTAACATATATGTCTGAGAGTTATCCCAGTCATTGAGCAGAGTAAGCAAGTTTGATTACAAAAGCAGAAATAGCAGTTAGTCTTATGACCTATTATCTTGCTAGAACAACAGATTTTTACAAGATTGGTCAATTTAAGAATGGTCTTTAACTAAGTCTGGGAAAAAGGGAAGTAGGCTGCTAAGGTACAGTCTGTACAAGTCAGGGGCCTACATGTCAGAAGCATTGTTTGCTTTTTTTGTCTCTCAAGCATAGTGAATCTAAATGTAATGCAAAACACCATAGCAGCATTAGGGAAGCTGAGAACCACTGCTAAAAAACATTTTCTCTTCCCCCACTTATTAGAAATAGATTCTTTTCTAACTCAACACATACTGATTATAGCTTATCTTCCCTCCACTCCTCCCAGTTCCTTTTTCCTCCTCTCCTTTCCCCTCTGGATCCACTCCCTTTCTGTCTCTTATTAGAAAAGAACAGGCTTCCAAGAGACAACAAGCAAGCATGACAAAATAAAATAAAATAAGATGAAGCAAAAACTATCATATTGAAATTGGACAGTGCAACCCAACAGGAGGAAAAGAGCCCCAAGAGCAGGCACAAGAGTCAAAGACCCACTTGTTCCCACAGTCAGGAGTCCCATAAAAATACTAAGCTAAGAGCTATAATATACATGCAGAACACCTGGTGCAGACCCATGTAGGCCCTGTGCTTGCTGCTTCAGTCTCTGTGGGTTCATATGAGCCTTGTTTAGTTGATTTAGAGGGCCTTGTTCTCTTGGAGTCCTCCATCCTCTTTGGCTCTTACAGTCTTTATGCCTCCTCTTCTGTGGGGATCCCTGAACTCTGATGGGAGGAATTTGATGAAGACCTGTAATTTAGACACTCTCTCCTTAATGTCTGTCTATGGGTCTCCGCATCTGTTCCCATATGCTTAAAAAATGTTCCTGAGTAAGGAGTCACCATGTTAATATCCATATGGTTCAAATAGTATAGCAATCAACATTAAAAAACAGAAAAATAATCTAAGTGGCTCCACCCCTTCTCTAATTGGCCAACTAGTAATGGACAAATTCCAGAAAAATAATTTGACTATAAACAAAATCACTATATGAAATTGTTTAATAATTTACTATTTGAATACATTCATAAATCAATTCACCAGTAGCTTTTAATTTTCCACATCTATAATTTATTTCAACTATGTTAACACAATTTATGAGAAAATATGTATACTTTGAATTATTTTTTTCTTGGACTTATTTAGTTATTTCTGACTTACTGTGAATTGTTAATCTAATAAATTGTAAATGTATATCCTTCAGTTTTGTAAGTAATCATTCCAAGGATGCTTATATTATTAAGGAAATAGAGTAGTCTCATTATTTTTATATTTTATCATACTAAGCTTCTTTTGTTATGACTAGTACTAATAAATTAAATATATATTTTTTAAAAGGTAAACATTTGCAGGTCATGGTGATGCAACCTATAATTCCAGCACTCTGAAGCCTGAGGCAGTAAGACTGTCAGTTTTAGGTTACTTTGGGTTACATGGCAAAATAAAAATTATAAAATATATAAAATAAATGAATTATAAAAATTATAAAATACAAAAACTAGCTGGGTGGTGGTGCCACATGCATTTAATCTCATAACTCATGAGGCAGAGGCAGGTGGAATTCTGAGCTCAAAGCCAGCCTGGTCCACAGAGTAAATTCCAGGACTGTCAGTGCTACACAGAGAAACTGTGTCAAAAAATTTATATATGCATGTATATATATGTGTGTGTGTGTGTGTGTGTGTGTGTGTATGTATAATAAGTAACTAAATAAATGAAAGACAAGCATTAGGGATGGATGCAGTTCAGTGGTGTAATGCTTGCCTAGCATTTGAAAAACCCTTGGTTCCATTTCCTAAACTCACCAAAAAAAAAAAAAAAACAGAAGAAAAGATAAATGATGACTTTAAATATGTGAAGAAGCTGGTGAAGAGGGATTTCAGGAAGAAAAAAATGAAAAAATGGGAAGCATTAGAATAAGTAACAATGTAAGCAAATGGTCCAATTCTCTAAGTCTCATCTAATACTCTAAGTCACGTTGATTATATTCGTCTGGAGAATCCTGAGTAGTGTAATCCTCAAGCGTTAGTTTCAGTTCTTGATGAACTGACATCAGTAATCAACACTCATGTTTCAGAACGAAAAAGTGAGTGGTGAGAACTTCCACTTCCTGATTCATTTTAGTCTTTCAGCTTCATCCTCCTCTTTATCAGGTGATTCACATCGGAGCCCAAGAACACCCAATACCCTGTCTTCTCGGTGCAGCTCCGGGGGCTGTCTGTTCTGTATTCCACACTGATGCTGATTTCATTTCCAATTATCTGGAAACTTCTGTTGCTGAACGTGGTATAAAAAGAACATTCAAAAGTCCTATTTCCTGTGACAGGGATATCAGGTGTGTCATCACATGTATTTGGATTTTGGTGACAAAATCAGAGGTTAATCTGTCCTTTCTGTTTCCTTCAGCACCAACCAGGTTCAAGAAGGTCAGGAGCGGGTATGAGGATCAACACTCTTCTGAACATCACCAGCTGCTATTAGCAGCTCACTTCTTCTCTTCCTAACCCAAACTCACAATCTCCTGGGATTCCCTTAACTTGCCTTCTGACCTTCTATCTTGAGCCTACTTATCTTTCAAAGTTTGACATGAGTAATCCTATGTCCATGCTCATAGAAATAACACTCATCCTTAACAAGTCTTCATGAATGATTTTCCAAGTATGTTTGAGGCCCAGGTCCTGAACTGCATTCCCTATGCATCTCACAGTTCCATCACCACATTTGGTATATCTGAATGTAAAGTGATCATCTTTCCTACAAGCAGATTTGTTCCTGAACCTCATTATTGGTTACTGTCTCTGTCTAACATACTCTCATAAATAGCCAAGCTCTAAGACATGCTCTCAGATCACCATACAATATTTAAACAGCCTTGTTGGCTTAGCAATAAACTTTTACTCCTGTTACTGTAGAAAGTGAGAAGTCCAAAGCTAAAGTGCTGGGGATCTGGTGTTGGGTATTGGCCTTCCTCTTGAATTGTGGATTAGTACCTTCTTGTGGTGTTCTCATGAGGTGTGCAGAAAGAGAAAGAATGCAAATCTAGTGTTTTCTCCCATAAAGGTCCTAATCTCATCATTTCATCGGATTGTGAGATGTTTCATGGCTTAATTGCCTTTTAAAGGTACCATCATTTTGGACTCATTCTATGACAATGGCCAATCATTCCTCAGCAAGTCTCCCAGTCTAATCTGTTTCTTATCCTCATTCACTGCCTTTATTTCCTTTTCCAGATCGCTGCATGCTTAGAGAGTCCCCCAAAATAGCCTGGTTATCATGTTACATTCTGTACATTTTCAGTCTGCATCAATTGATCCTGTTAGGGTAACAGAAGGGTCATGTATATAGTTGCTTTGACTACTGTGCCCACATTTCATTTAGAGATAAAGTTTGGATGTTTTCAGCTCCAGAGACACTGAAAGAATTCCAAATTAGAGGCATGGTATCTTCAAACACTGAGAAGTTGTTCTGTGCCACAGGCTGGGAAGATAGGATTATTTTCCATCTCCACTTCGATTTATTGGCTGTGTTGTACAGTGGCTGCTGGTTGATTAGGATTAGAGTGTAGCCAGAAACTGCTGTTAGGAGATCCACTGGGTCTCATATTATAAGGTTATCTAGTTGATCTGTGAAGCCCATAAGTTTCCTTTGAGAATTCTTTTCAACAGATGTGCTTCTTTACCTGTGGGGTCTGCTTCTCTATGTTCAACAAGCCTCAGACTGAGTGCTAGTAAAGAAATTGCTAAATAAATAAATAAATAAATAAATAAATAAGTGTTGTTTATGCCAAATAAATACATCCTTGTCATTATTTCTTAAATACAACTATTATATATAATTTACATTCTGTTAGGTATTATAAATAATCTAGAGATGACCAAAATATACTTAAGGAAATACAATTAAAATGTAATTTCATAGGGTCATGGGGCATCTGTGGATTTTGTACCCACAAGTGACTGAGGGGTTGAGTGGGAGCCTGGAAGTCATCCCTTGGTGTTACTGAGAAATGAGTGTTTATACTTCAACAAATGGAAAGAAACAAAAATTATCTCTTAGGTTTGCTCTCTAAGATCACAATAAATAGTACAACTTGCTCTCTTAAGGAAACTACCAAGGCTCACTATTCTAAAATTAGGGTAAAAGTAACTGTCCAATAGATATTACATGTTCTTTGCTAAGTGTAATGTCGTAGCCCTGTGTTTATAGTCTGTTTAGTCATTAAGGGCATGATCCACGTTTTGCTGTTGTTTCCTTTGCACCAATATTAGGTCAGATGCAGCAGAAATGCTGAATAAATACTTATCCTTGCTAAATCCACTTGCACTATAGCAGATATATGATGGGCTCCTTTCCTGACAGCCTTTTATTCAGTTTATACTTATTCTGAGGGAACTGCTATTCTTTCCTTGGATATTTCTTCTTACTCAACTGAAGTAGTAGAACAGGACATACCAAAGTTAATTATCTAGGAGTTTATCTATTAGCTGGACTCATTCTCATTGTGTCCACTGCTCTCAGTTTTTTACATACTTAGTTTCAATTTCTTATAAGATTATGATTCTTTCCAAAATGTGACAGTATGTGCCTGCGTATACATGGTATAGATGTAAATGCACGTGCATGAATTAGTGTGCAAGCATACATCATACATTCATGCACATGTGGATGGTATAGAAAATAGACACAGATTGGCAAATGACTTCCTAGCAAAGTTCTACTTTTAATTTTCATTTCTTTCTCATATAAAGAAGCATCAGCCTTGGTAATAGTAGACTATTAACCGTGTTTGGTAGGAAGGACAGCATACTCCCTACGTGAGTCCTTTGAGTTGTATTAATTACAGAGTCATTACCAGGCTCCAGCACAGTGCTTGAAAATTTTGCTGTTGACAACACAAAATCAAATGCAGCCTCATCAGATACTCCTCTAGGACCATCTAATTACACCATGTGACCATGTAGCCAGTCAGAAATCTGATCAATGAGAGCTCCAGCGTAAGTCAGCTCTGCTCAAAGAATATGCATATTGTCTACCTGCCTGTAGGTGCAGTTGTGACTGGAGAAATCAACAAATCAATGGTGAAAGCAATCACTGCCTCAGGTCTTTCATAATGCACTCAGTGTATTTTCTACTTGTTACATCTATAAAAAGAATGGAAAGATAAGGTAACAGAAAAAAAATGAGTAAATGGAGATTCAAAGATGATTTAAATGGATTGATTTTCTTTTTAAAAGCTTAATGTTAAATTTGTGCAAATGTAAATTACTTATGTTCAAACATGTGAACTGGTTTTCATAATCAGAACACACATATTCAACAATACTCATGCCAAGGATGAAGCTCTGTCCTTTGTCTTCTTTCAGTCATCACCCCTGTACCCCATCCCACACAGTTAGTTCCTAATCCATAAAGTTATTTTGAGGCCAGTTTCTTTTGGAAGGATAATTGCAGATGAAGTAACAAGGCAAAATGAATATTCAAGTCATTTGGGCTAAAAAATAAAGCAAAATTTATTAGGTAATTGTAAGTCGATTTGGCTTTGACAAAGTGGGAGGAATGGAGACATGGAGAAAAACTGATATAAAGGAGCATAGAATGACTTACAGAGATCTTGTTTTTAAACACACAGGTCTGGGTTTTGGTGAAGTTGGTTTTTTTAATACATATGTAACTCTCTTGATAGGTTATAAACACTTCCAATGAAAAGACTACGGGAATACTATCTGTTCATGATAACTTCTCCAAAGCCATTTGCATAGGGGTGATATTTTATGTAACATCACTAACTTTTAATGATCATGATCAAATTATAGGCAGCAGCATGTTAGGCACACTCTGCCACTGATCTACATCCCCAGACCAACAGAACTGTCTGTAAATATGGCCAGAGAAAAGCATTAGGGGACACAGAGGAAATGGCAACACCAGCATCGTCCTGTGGGGATGACAACATCTGTCCTCACATGGAGCCCTTGAACTACATCTTGGCCTTGAGTGTGAGCAGGAGGGAGAGGCACAGTGGGGGAGCACTTCTTAGAGTCTGAGCTTGGGATTCTGAGAAGCAGTGTTAAAGCTTGAGAATGAGAAGGTTCAGGAAAGTGTCAAATTTATCATCTTTTCTTAGCACACTTCTCACTGCTGTGGCAGACACTTGATGGAAGTGACTGGTGGGAAGAAGGGGCTCCTTCTGGCTTACAGTTCATCATTGGAAAGAAGGCATGACTACAGGAGTAGTTTAGTCTGTGAGGCCAACCAGGAAACAGAGAAACAGAATGCTAGTGTTTAGCTGCTTTTCTCCTTTTCCTCTTCTTATGAGTTCAGGATCCACGCCTATTGGATGGAATGGTGTCAGTTACATCTCTCTGGAAATACCTTCACATGTACACCCAAAGCTGTACCTCATTAATACCCCAGGCATTCATTAAAACAGTTAAGTCAACAATTGAAATTAACCACTGCCCAGGCTACATGAAGTTCCTATGGAATGTTGGCTATAGAAGAAGAAATCCACAACCTTAGCAGGTGTATAGGAGACACCAAAGAGTAACTAATATGCAGAAAGTTATATTAGGTAATCTGACATGGGTGAAATATCGCACATGTTCATACCCTTTCACATTTACCAATGATACATCCTATTGTTCTTTTTCACGTAGAGAATATACTTGACATTATTAAAAACCTACTTCACAACGGTATATTTGCACAATTAGGTGGCAAAATGTAGATTCATTTTGGTAATTGACTGTTCATCTGAAGCACTTACAGCAGTCATCTTAATGTAGCTCATTTAAGCACTCTCTAAAAGCAGCGTCAGTTAATGCAGTTTATGAAATTACTCTACACAGCCCATTGAACCCACCCTTAGTACAGAAGAAGCGCGTCTGTGGATGCTGCGGTGGAGGAGCCCTGTTGTCTGATGACTTTCTGGGTGTCCAAGGCATGTGTGTAATAGACTTGTCAAACCTCTCTCCTCTCTCTAGCTGGGATTTTATACCCCACTATGAGGAAACAAAGTCAGTGAGGCAAAGCACAAGCAGCGTGGTGAAGGGGCCAATAGCAGCAGGCACTGCCAAGCCCGCCATCAATAGTGGAGCAGTTTGTTTTCAAATGGCTTTTGTGCTGATCTTGCAGAACCCTTTAAATGTATATGGCTTTCTGCACAGTGGTCTGAATTCACGTGGAGGATAGCAGTTGCTGAGCAGCAGGATGCTAGTATGTTTTGTCTGAAGGGTATCTTAAGAGGGGGTTTTCATTTGATTGTGGTGTGCCTTTGACAAAGTATGCTTGTTGAAGCACGAAGGTAAAAAGATAGGGCACATCAGGGGTTCATGCCTAAAAACTCACAATTTCACATCTAAAATACTTGACCTTATCTGTTAAAATGGACCAATAGCTCACAAAATCTCCCTAAACTCTGTGCTCTGTGTGTGTGTGTGTGTGTGTGTGTATGTTTATTCACACAAATACAAAATTCATATGAAAGCATTTAACTGGACTATGCTCCTCTCCTAAGCCACGAGCTGTCAAATAAAAAGCCCAAAAGGAGGTGTGGATAGCCCCCTTTGAGTTGATGATCAGAGATGTCCTGTAGAACCTTCTCCCCGAACAATACAAACAATTGCAATTGTTCTTGGTTACCCACTGGAACCTGGTAGCAAACAGTCAAATATAAAAGCCAGTTGGCTGCATTAATGGTAATGTGAAATGAGCATCTCCCAGTTTAGAAAACACTTTAAGAACAACTCCACACATGGGAATGTAAACTAAAGTGGAAATAATGTCTTAGGACCAGTTTTAAGAACAAGTAGAAAACTATGATATTGTTCTGTTTGTACATGAATATCAGTTTGTGTTTCTTTGAGCCCTTACTGTAAGTTATGTTTTATGTAGTTGTAGTTTTTTGTTTTATGTAATGTAGTATGACAGAATTCAGTTAGAGGGGCAGAATCATTAAGATATTTATGATATATATTATGTTAAATATCGTAGTAGATTACATGTGACATGTGAATTATGTATGGGGTACTCACCATATGATGTAAAGTACAAGGGATTTATCACAGAACATATGAGACCTAATTAAGTATTATCTATAAGGCCTTGGCTTTTCAAGGGACAGTAACTGGGAGGACCAGATGAGAATAATGGGGAAGGGAAAACAAATGTGACCCATGCACATCAACTGGAACCCTCCAGAATGGCCTGGACCGTGGGTTGGGCTTCTAGCACGTCTAACAGCATGCATGGCCTGCAGGAGAAGTACAACATAAACATGCACAAGACTTGGAAAAGCACCTGGTACACAAATGGCTGCTGCTTCATCTCTGCCTTTTAAACTTTTCAAGAGAGGTTTTCCAATCTGCCTCATGAGAAGGATTCTGGAGAGGGAACTCTAGACACCCATGCTCCATCTGGACAAGTAGAAACATTACAAGGCCACCACACTCCATATTTTTCAACCTTGACACCAATAAATATTCTTTATTTATGTGCACATGTATGATGGTATGTAGATTCCAGAGGTCAACACTGAGTATCTGTTATTATTGCTTTCCTCCTCATCAATTCTGGAGTTCCTTGATATGGGTTGAGTGTTTCTCTGTTGCTGGGATTGGAGACACACCCTGCATGCCCAGCATTTTTTTTTTCTTTTTAGTTTTTCGAGACAGGGTTTCTCTGTGTAGTTTTGGAGCCTGTCCTGGATCTCACTCTGTAGATCATGCTGGCCTTGAACTCACAGAGATCCACCTGGCTCTGCCTCCCAAGTGCTGGAATTTAAAGGTGTGTGCCTCGACTGCCTAGCATGCCCAGCATTTTTAAATGGGTACTGGGGATTAAACATGGCTCCTCATGCTTTTGTAGTAAATATTATGTTAAATGGACTGTCTCCCAGACCCTCCAACCATATTTATATCCAAAGGAGTAACATAAAATTTTCATCTAACATGTTATAGTTATCTCATGTTAAAAAAAAGAGCATGCTATAACAATCCCCCCCTCCCCCCACACACACAAAAGGAAGAGATATCCATGTTCTTTCTTTGGATGAAGCTCTTTCTTCTAAGTCACAATTTTCAACAGTAATGCTGAGACACAAAATTGAACTACTATTAATACTGTATGACAGCTGATAGAGGAATGAGAGGAGGTATTAATATCTACAGGCATATTAATATCACAATAATAAAAGTAGCAGACTCCGGAGGCTGAGGAAGGAGGATTGCTTGAGCCATAAATTTAAGGGCAGTCTTAGCAACACAGAAAGACCTATGTCAAAAAATTTAAAGATGCACCAATGTGTCAGTTAAGATGACATCTGAAGCTTTGACTCCAGTGTGTGGAATTACATGTATACAAGGAGGTGAGGTAATGGTAAAAGGATTGGTACAGATCAACTGAATAAAGTCCAGAGACAGACCTACAACACATGCATGATGAAATTATTTGGGGACAATTTGTCAACTTAATTCTACAAGAAAAAGAAGTAGAACCAGACTAATTGGCCATTGCAATAGAGGAAAAGGTAACTTTCCTTTTGCCATACCACATCATAATAAAAATTACATAAAATGCCAGAGTCTAAAAGCAAAAATGATAATATTTCACAAGAAAGTGAAACAATATCTCCAATATTGTTGTGGGTAAATATTTTTTAAGATACCACCGAAGAAAGATGAGACAGTATATTTGATAAAAATCAACGGTACTTTTAAGAAAAGAAGCAAAACAGCTCACGATGGGAGGAGTTTATAACACACAGATCTAACAAAGGACGTGTGCAGATCATAAAAGGGCTGATGAGCTTCAACAAATGGTAACCACACAATCCTCTAAGAACTATAAAGCACATGAGCAAACCTCCTACACAAGAGAGATCAGCAGAAAACAAGTTTATGGAAATATATTGACTACCTTAACAAGGAAATATCAATAAGAAAGCACCATTCATATCTGACAATGGATACAACTAAAAAGACTGGTGCTACCAAATGTTAGGGATGTCACGGAATGGTGATACCTTAGACAGCGCTGGGAATGACTAACACTACCACCACTTTGAGAAAAATTCTGTAGCTTCTTCCAACATTAATCATATATCTACAATATGAGCTGGCCTTTTCCTTCTTATGTATTTATTTAAGAAAAGTATAATTTAGCTATGTAAAGACTTAACTACAAAAGCTTATAGTAGCTTTATTTATGGTAGCCCCAAACTAGAAATAACGCAAATGCCTGTCAACAATGGGTGGGTAAACAAAACTGGTATGACCATACAAGTGGATGATTCATCAGTAAATCAGAATAAATAACTAATGAAGCAAAAAAGAAAAAAATCCCCCAAATCATCATGCTGAGTGAAATATTCAAATGCAAAGAAATATGTGCTATATAATTCCATTTATATTCAACTCTAAAAAATGACATTAATAGTGACCATAAACAAATAGCCAATTTTTTTCCAGGGACTGAGAGGGAAGGACTACAGAGAGCCATGAGGACAAGACTGATGAACTGTTATGTGTTTGGATTTGGGGAGAGTTTCAATAGAGAACATAGCTTGGAAAAGTGAGCGGTGTCCTCAGCAACAGAGATTTACTGTCTAGTTATGGTAGATAATCAAGAGCGCTTCCAACAGCCTCTGTTTTGTGTGCCTTTGGGGACTCCCTGACCAATACCTCATAGTGAGGTACCCTTGTCCACACACACACAGACACACAGACACGCACACACAGAGACACACTCACAAATACACGCATATACACACAATTATAGTTGTTTTATTTATTTTTTAAAATTAGCTTTCAAGCTAGCAAATTCTCTCTATTCTTTAAGACTTTATGATGGCAAGTGGTTTTTTTGTTTGTTTTTGGGTTGTTGTTGACACAAGGAAGGTCATCTGGGACAAGGGAAACTCAATTGGGAAAAATCCCTATTATCAGACTGATCTGTAGGCATGTCTGTGGGGCATGTCTTGATTAATGATTGATGGAGGGCCCAACCTATTGTATGCAGTGCCACCTCTCTGCAAGGTGAACAAGCTGTAGAGAGGAAGCCAGTAGGTAACATTCCTCCTTCAGTTCCTGCATTGTGTTACTACCTTAATTTCTTCAATGACAGCATGCAACCTATAAGCCATGTAAACTTTTCTTCTCCAAGCTGGTTTTGGTCAGTGTTTTATTATAGCAACAGAGAAGTAAACTATGAGAGATTTCTTCATACATCCTTCGTTTTGGTTAACACACTGTGGTCTCCACTAATTTGGTGCCATCCACACTTAGACCTTTAATCTGGAATACTCTCACATTCTTTGATATCACTTATGTTCTACTATCTCCTCCAATTATATTTTTGCTTCAAGATCAGATGTTTCCATATAGCTTTTTCATACATTATTCAGTTTGGTTAGCCTTCCTCCACCCCATGAGTTCTCCATTTCCCATCTCCTTCCATGTTCGAATCTTTCTGTCTGCAGTATCCCTCATCCCTATCAGTGCTGAGCCCTGCATGCTGTATATAATACTGACCCGCCTGCCTGATAGACATACCCACTGTACCGCAGTGGCAGGATGTTGTGGAGATAATCAACCACTTCTTGCTGGGATATGAGACATGCTCCATGGGAATGGTTTTATTTGTGTTACTGTAAACCTGTTTTAAAAAAAAACAAACAACAACCCGTGACTGTAAGCCCTAGGAACTAATTGCTGGTGTTATGTTAAATGGTCATGTGGTCAAACTGCCTTCTGACTATTTCTGTTTACACCCATAGATCTGTGCTGCTTTTGACTTTGGTCAGATATGATTCTTTTTGCAGTAGGCAGTTGTTAACGCAGAGACTCAAATCTGGTTGAAGTGACAAGAGTAACAATGAGTGCTCAGCAGTGGATGAATCATCTGTACTAACCTTCCAACTCTGAATCTCAGAGAACATTGCCGAACAGTGGGTAGAACGAATGTTAAGAGCTGAAGGAGTAGAAGAGCTGTGAAGCAAAGACTTCTGATCAAACACACTCACTGTGCCATCAACTCATGGCACCCAAGTGATTTGGACAAGATCAAGCTAGTCCAAATTGCATCATGGACTGAGGAGGGGCTTCTGAGATTTCAACCTTGGTAGAAGAGCTATTAGCAGTTGATGGTTACTAAGAGACAGAAAGTCACTCTCCTTTGGGAATATAGCTTCAGGTGGTTGTGTGCCCTAGTGAATGGCCACACACTCATGTTCACAGGTGTAACACTAATTGTTATTAATAACAAAGATAAATAAAAAGTGGGCATGGGGCTGGGAGGGTGACAAGGTGGGGTACACTAGAGGGAAATGGAAGGAGGTAGTGCTAGATAGATATGATCAAATTATACTGCATAAATATACAAAAAGTTCACAGAATAAGTGAAACATCATTTCAAAATAAAATGTAAGATACCTAGAGGGGTGCTTGACACACACTAGGAGACCCATGCAATTTATACCATTCAAATCAAGGAGTGGTAATGGTGATGCAATTTCCAAAATGTAGGAGTTTCTTGTGGCTATGGAAATGGGATTAGCTGTCAGTTAAGCAGCCTCTGCTAATTTTCAGCCATATAATCATAAGCCACTTACCACGTTTTAAAACTTTCACTATTTTGAATAGATGAATATATTAGTACATGCTTATAATTAAGCACTTAGCATTGACCAGACATCATGACAGTCAATTAATTTCTATAACCTCATTTGTCTATGTGATTTCTTCCTTGAATTAAGGCTTTACTGTATAAACAAACAAAAATATATATTGCTTATTGTCTCTTAGAATTCACTTTTTACCTAAACTTTAATGACCTTGCAGACACCCTCATGGGCTTCAGCTGTCCTGTGCACAGGAGGAAAAACAAATCAACAAGCAATGGCTATTGTCTGTTCACATGGCTGTGAAGTGGGCCCGAGCCTTTACACTTAGTCAAAGCTGTCCATACAGAATCTGTTGTTCTTCTTCGTTTCTCATGTTTACATTTAGTGGATTAAGACCAGAAGAGCTTGAACACACACACACACACACACACACACACACACACACACACACACACACGTGAGGAGGGAGGGTTCTGGTCAGTTGTAATGCAGTGCATATAGAGATACACAGGTGTTTGTGTGTTGTAACTTGTAATTTGCAGAGAAGCTGGACTTCAGTCTTGGAGTGATTGAACAGAGCTTTCTGAAATCATTCCTGTGTAGCAGGATAGAAAAAAGGGAGAGATTGGGAGTGAATCAGTAATGGTAGCAAGCCCCCAGAAGCCATTGGGGATGACTGAAGGGTGAGTGGGCAGGGAACAGGACAGGGTTCTCAGACCCAAGAGTCTGCAGTGAGTTCCCTGTGTATGAGTCAGGCTGTCTCTGGATTTTCC